>BPLR01004446.1:0-23524 GCA_021605095.1 Caerostris extrusa | reverse complement strand
GTTACGTATTAAGCTTTTTGATCTGCCCTGTTTCCATTTGAAAATTTGTTGGAAATTATTTATTATGTTACAATAGGAAAATATTTATTTAATGTAGAAATTTATTTAGTTTTCTGTAGCCATGGGTGTTTATTAGTAATTTTTTTTTAATTTTTGATGACATTGTTTCGTTAGAAAATATACTTTTTGATAATTTAATTTTATGTCTTTATTTAAGAATAAGGAGGAGTTAAAAAATATAATTTTAATTATATAATAAAAGAATATTTCGGTTTGATCAGCTAAATAAAATTTTTAACGAAATCCAATTCTAATTAAGTTATGTTGTAATTATATAATGTACGAGACAATATTCGAATTCTATAAGTAAGTCAAAAAATTTTAATTTCTCGTAGCCTGATTTTGATCTAACGGCGGTCTGATGAGAATTAATGCTTGGTTGGTAATCCCAGACTTAACTCTGAAGTCTGGGATAAATAAAAAGGCCAGAGCATTGAACCCTGATATACCTGGCCAGAACCCTGGGATACCATATGGGCATGAATGTCTGAGTTACAGATTCAGAAGCCACGTGAAACTATAGATCCTGGTATACTAGCCTATGTACAAAAATGAGTAGAGCGATAAACCAAACCAAAGCGTAGATCTAATCAAGTTTTTCTTTGTCACGGCGTTAAATTCAAGGCTAATCGGAACAGCAGGAAAAAGAATTTCATTGGATTCAATTCCTGGGGCGGAGGGCAACTTCCATTATTTTCATAGGAGTAGACATTTCAGCCCATGGCCCATTTAACATGGCTCAAAGTCATGATGAAACAACTCATGGTGTAGTCCATATGCAAATTGATGTTGTTTCGATTTGTGAAGCCTGCACAGATAATCGCTACATTCATGAGGTCTCATTATACATGACACAGAATATCTTCGTTATCAGATTTGAAAGACAAGTTTGTTCTCATTAGTACAAAACTAATTGCATGTATAACTATAACTATCCAATAACACTACTTGTCTTTTGTGAAATTTGAGTAATGGGTTGTTATTATGTACTTGTAAACAATATACATTCTTCTCCTGGGAATGAGATGCCAAAACTCTCCACATGAGAAAATGCTACAAGCGGTTAATCTGAATTCTACGACTATTTTTCATCATCTTTCCAGCTTTTTTAAAAATAATCTTAGAGTGACAAATAATTTTTCCATAGTTTATTTTAAACAATTTTTGATTCTTTACGCATCCAAGAAAATAAAAAAAGAAAATCACCGGAAGTTCAATCAGACTGTAAAAGAAATAAAACGTCGCCTCTCAAAACCATCGCAACACACGAAAGAAAATCGGAACAGCAACAAAAGAAATAAAAAAAAAAGGGGTTTCATTGATTCAATTCCTGTTCTTGAATGATTCGAAAAGGGATAACGACACGCGGTTATAGAGTATTGCGGAAAACCAAAAAGAGCACCCCTCGAACTTCGCGGTTGCAGTTAAGAGTCACACATCAAACAGATTTCTGAAGTTTTTTTTTTCCTCACACACCTTAATGGCAGCTGTTAATTGCAGCTTTGGGGGAACATTTATTGGTTGCTCACTGCATTTTGTTTTATACGGATATTCTGATTTCAGAACAACGAACCTGGTAGTTGAACGACACAAAATGGTTGAGGGAAGGATGGGAATGCGCTTTTTAATGCTCGTTCCCTCTGTGCATCGAAGGTGAAATGGCTTTCGATTTTCAAAACGAGTTGAGGATTAAAATCTGGGAAAATATTTTTTATTGATTTTTTAAAAATACTTTTATTTTCTACGGGAAAATTATATTGTAGTTCAATAAAGCTGAGTGTCGCGGCCGGAATACTGACATTATTTATTGATTGTGTCTGTTGACCAGGCGATGGAGTTTGTTGTAATAATTATGATATAAATTCAAGTCAACTAATTTATTAAAACATTTAAATAGGTGGTGTATAGATAATCAAATAATAGATAATATTGATTGAGCATATTGAATTTGATAATCAAAAGAAAATCAATTTCTCTTTTCTTCATTATGTAACAGTCCCATGGTGGACCAAGGCAGTTTGTGTAATGGAAGATTTCTAGACATTAGATGTTTTTCTTTTTTACGGGTAAGGTTGTCAATCCTACGCATGTTAAACAGACATAGTTGAACCGAATCCGGTAGCTTGCTCCTAATGACTACTGGCTCTCATTCAAGAGGGCCCGTGCAATTCCTGTTGTCGAAATTCACTTCGGGACCTGATGGCCGAATGGCTAGCGCTCCGGCGCTCGGTGCCACATGTCTAGGGGTTCGAGTGCCGTCGCCATGGATGCTTGTAGTGGTTCGCAATCCATTTTAAGCCGTAGGGTCCGTTCTCATATTACTGTAGAGGGTCACAGAGCCCAATCATACTTCTCACGCACATCATTCCCAAACTGTAAAGGGCAACTCCATTCTAGGCACAGCGATGTGGTGTGGTGTAGTAGTAGTAGTGAGATTGCACCGGGATTTACAGTTTGAGTTGATTCCGAACTACTACAAACATCCATGACAGCGCCAGGACTGGAGCTCGAAGTCTCTGGCACCGAGCTCCAGACAGCTAGACTCTCAGCCACCAGGCTCCAGATAACAAGTTACGTGAATTCAACACTACAATAGTATAAATATTTACAAATAACAAGATGAAGAAAGTGCATCAAGAAAATTAATGGAAAAACTGAGAGTTTTATTATTCTTGAGGGTAACTTTTCAGAAATACATATTCTTAAAATTTTGGAATATATACTTTCATCTGTTTTTTAGAAATACATACAAAATTAAAATCAATAGTACATCTGCTATTTAGAAAACTCTAGAGAAAAAAAGAGAGAGAGAGAAGTTACCAGGAATTGTTTACAGTTGTAAATGAGCTTATTAATCTGAAAATAGGGAAAGTAGAGAGTTTCAGAAAATACAATTTGCTTAATTATTTTCATTGTAAATGAATGTGTGAGAATTTGCCATCAAACATTTTATTGAACAATGCGGTAAATGTTCTTGTAAGGAAACAACAATAACTCAAGGAGAACAAGCTCAGAATTTGCATTTTCCAATGATGCAAACGTGAGTATAACTAATTATTCTCTTGCAATAAATATTTATAAACTTTTCATAATTATTTACAAAAAAAGGCTTATCTTCATAGTGATTAATTAGATGACAAGCTCAAATTGTATCTGTAACGATGGGCCGTTATAAAGAGCAAATAATATAAATAAGAAAAGTAAAAATTATTTGCCTTAATTTGCTTCTCAGACGAGACTTTAACTAGATACATGAAGTACTTAATAGAAAAGATGCTAATAAAAACATAACTCCAATACATAAATGTAACCAATGGTAAAGTGGAAATTTCTTTTAGTTATGTCAATAATGAACGGAACATAAAAAATTTCACTCTGTCTTCGTTATTTCTGTAATGGAAATTCAAAAGATGAGGGTCTATAGAAATACTATTTCTTGTACAAGATTGAATTATCTCAATGATGCTCATGCGAGTCATCCAAAGATATACAACATTTTTTTTATTAATGAAGATATAAATTCAACAAAAGAATTCGTTTCTCGAAATAAACATGGACACTTTTGTCTTTTTACGGAAGCCTCTAGAGCAGATTTATTGTCAGGAGTGGGCATGTTTTTGCATTATTGATTTTTGGTTTATATAAACTTACTGATAGTTGATGGACTGATTTGTATTGATTTGTATTGGCTGTGGATGACCTTGATTTGCATTGGTAGGGTTGATCAAGTTGGTATGTTTGGTTGGATTGGTCCAGTTGGTATATAGGTTTGGTTCGTATGTATTAGAGTATGGCTAGTATGGTTGGTTTGATCGAGTTGATATGATTTGACTCAGTTTCTTTATAATCTTCTAAAGTAGTTGTATTGGCTCGAGTTCTTTTAGAGGTTTCAAAGTAGTTGTAGGGGCTCGAGATCCTTTAGAGGTTTTTAAAGTAGATCTATTGGTTCGAACCTCACCATGTTATAAGATATGACTCAATTCCTTACAATGAAATTAATTGCCTATTGTTCATTACATTTTATGCTTATTTTATGATATATAATGAATTGCTGTAAACTAAGAAAATGTCGTCTCTTTAGTACATTATGGCATAATACGACAATGCCGTTTTATGCCATGATTGCCTGATCTGTTAGAGAATTTACCCATCAAAATATTCTACCATGCGGTAAATATTCTTGTATGTGAACACACACCAATAACTCAAGAAGAAGCAAATCAATTAGGAACAAAAGGATTTAGTTTTCCAATGATGCGAAAGTGAGTATAACTAATAATCTCTTGAAATAAATACTTACAAGCTTTTTATTAAATGACAAGTTCAAATTGTTTCTACTACGATGATGGCTCGTTATAATGGGTAGAGAATATATATAAGAAAAGTGAATTATTCGCTTTACTTCGCTCTAGATGAAACTCTCCTAAGACGCAGGAAGTGCTTAATATAACGATGCTAATAAAAGCATAACTCTAATACATAAATTTGACCCATGGCAAAGTGGAATTTCTATATGGTAATAATGTTCTGAATATAAAAAAGTCACTCCTGCCTTCTGTATTTCTGTGCAATGGAAATACATAGGATGTGAGTCGATAAAAATATTATTGCCGTACAAGGTTGAATTATCTCAATGATTCTCCTACGAGCAATCCGAAGAGACGCTGAATAAAGATAAAAAATTCAACAAAGACTTCGTTTCGAATTAATATTGACATTTTTGTTCTTATTGTATCTCCTAGAGCAGTTTTTATTGGCGGAGTTGGTATATTTCTGTATTATTGGTTGATTGGTTTATATAGGCTTACTGATAGTTGATTGATTGATTTGTATTGGATCAGTATGGTTGATCATATTGGTATGTTTGCTTGATTGGTCCAGTTGGTATAATTAGTTGGTTTGCATTTAGAATATTGCTGGTATGGTTGGTTTGATTGAGTTGCTATGAATGATTTGTTTGTATTGATTCGAGTTTCTTTCAAGGAAGCGTCTAGAGTAGTTGTATTTACTCTAGTTTCTTTAGAAACTTCTAATCTAATTGTATTGGCACGAGTTCCTTTAGAAGCTTCTAATGTAGTTGTATTGGCTCGAGTTTCTTTAAAAGCTTCTAAAGTAATTGTATTGAATGGAATCTACCATGTTTTAGGATATGACACAATCCCTTTTGCAATAAAAATTAATTGCAGATTTTTTTCATTACATTTTGTATTTATTTTTTGATGTTTAATGATGAATTGTTGTAACTCTCAAAAATGTCATCTCTTTATTAAAATATGACAATGTCAAAGGTTAACTGTATCTATATATAGCTCCTATATATAGATAATATTAAATCAAAAAATTTTGAAATATTTTATTGGGGAAAAATGACATTAAAATAAAATAGTAATATAAATTATTTTTGAATATTAATGTTAATATTCCTCATAATAGAGTACTTAGTTTTTAGTTATATCTTACATATGAAAAAAAAAGAAGAAAAATGTAATATATCGAAGGAATATTAGAATGGATTACTTTATCTAAGTTATGTAGATTTTTTTTTCCTTAAAAATAATGGGAATTATTTCAGGCATTAATTAATTATATTTTCCTTTACCTTTTAATTCATTAATAAATTATGCATTAACCTTGATGCTACCTAAATTATTTTCTTTAGAAATGATGTAAAGTGAGTAAATATGATTTTATTAGCTCAAAATTATCGACGATTAATGAAAAGAAGTTTATTTAATTGTCCTTTGCCGATTATAAGATAAAAAAAAAAATTAAAAATCAAATAAAAAGATATTTAAGGTATTACAGAGTTTAGGCATCTAAATTTACATATCTGAGACATGAACATTTTGCTTTGCTTTTGATTTACTAACACTGAAATATTGCTTAATTCTTATGCTGAATTAATTGACTTAATATAGCATCAGAATTACTTAATTGAATCTTAATCATAACTTTTCATTTTGACCAGCATATTTTGATCTGCTTGATTTTATTAACATAATAATCCCCTTTATCAGCTCAAAAAAGGCATTCTTATAAAAGTGAGGTTTCCAATGTAACAGGAGAACACCAACCTAATCCTCCGTCTACCTCCATTAGGTCAGCTTTTAATGCTTACATTAGCGAATTTGCATGAAGTAGATGTGTTTCTGTGGAGTTGAAAATAAAAACAGGTTTTAAGAATACCACCAGGAACACTTGAATTGATGGCCAACTTCCAGTAATTAAATTAAAAGACTAAGTTTTTTTAACCACTCAGGAAGTCTGACACACGTTTAGCCTGTTTTAATAAAAATTATTCTAAATGATTTATAATCTGTGTAAGAATTATTTAATGTAAAATTGTTTTGTCTGCAGATATTATATAACAGTACATTTTATTCAAGGGGGTAGCATTACTTTATTAATGTTATGGAACTATATGACATATATAGTATTATTATCGTAAAAAATGAGAATTCAAGATGTTATGACAAACATTATGTAAGAAGAACTCACAGCTTTTCTGAAAATATAGAACTGATATGCAATTTTGTGTAACGTCTTTGGCCTATTAGACCTATAACGAATTCAAGAAGAGGGTCACTTGCAGGTTCATGAGAACACTTCAATTTCTATTTACAAGCATTATGCATACAAATAATGAACTTTGGATTATTATACAAAGATATGATCATAAAATTAAACTACAACTACGATTAAATCATAACTACAATTTACCCAAGATCGGATATTTTTTCACAGTTCTCGAGTCTTCATCGAACTAATTGCTTGTCTACGGCAGACTTTAATTATAAACGAAATGTATTGATTAGTAGTAGTTGTATTGTTAAATGAAACCACAAGGAGTTCACTTTGAAAAACATGCGTAAACTCTGGCCTGTTCAGTGACTTCAGAGAAAAAAACAACTTTGGTCGATTCGCAGAAGAACTCTCACCCTTTCTTCACCAAAAAAATTTCCTTTGTTGTTCATTTTTCATTGCAGTAACAGCCCTATGGTGGCCAAGGCCATCTGGTAACTGGCAAATTTCGAAACATCAGGTGCTTTTCCTTTTTCGGGATAGGGGTTGTCAGCCCTACGCCCAACAGTTATATTAAAACGAGACCCACAGTTTAAAGTGGATTCTGAACCACTACACTATCCGTCGCACCTCTGGGACGCAAAGCTGAGTACTGGCGCACCAATCATCAGAGTGCCAGTCACTCTAATTTAGATGTACTATTGAGATTATGCTGTTCATGTAAAAATTAATTAAATTGTTCATTTCATTTTATTAATACAAAAATTAAACATCAGTTTTGTTTTTCATTAATTACATTGTAAAATTACGGTTTTCGCATCATTACGGTACTCACTTTTCATTTCTTTTTGTTTATTTTTTCGCAAAGGGAAATGCTCGAATAACGATGTCATGCATTCATATAAATGCAGAGTGAAATCCACACGTGGTCTTTTTCGCACTATCAGAAATAGTCGGGTCTGATTAATCGATTTCTGTTTATTTTTTGAAAACATTTTCCTATCGCTCCACCACTGACTTTTCCAAAATCTTGCCGGTTTTTTTTTTTTTTCACCAAAACCCCTCCTAGATTCTAGGCTGATAAAAGTTTGCTTTTTAGAACGGTTTGATGGTGTGGAAAAAATGCGGACAGCGATCGATATAATTTTATTTTCAAGGATGATGGGATGCCTAAAAATTTCCGCCCCACGCCATCCATTGCGCCCCTAGGGCACATCTTCTTCCACCCCTTAACTTTCGGAAATCTGTCCAACAGCTTATTCACGCACACCAAATATTCTACAGTGTGTGATGGATGAATTCATCAGACTTCATTTTCTTTGAGATTGGTTATAATTAACTGTTCGCCAAACAATTCTTTCATGCTTAATTAAACTGGTAAGAGAGACTATGGGGAAAAAAAAGTCCAATTTTTAGGAGACATGAAATTCAATATATTATAAAAACATTTTTACTTAAATGGTGAAAAAATCAAATTAATCCAAAAATGAACACAACACATACAATAGGGAATTAATTATTAAAGGGTCTATCGAAAGAGTATAGTTGGTGCAAATGCTTGTCTTACGAAGAGGTAGAATAACAAACACAGGCCCCTTAGTAAGGGATGTGTCGCCCTTTATTATTGATATGGCATCTCTTAACTGACATGGTACCATTTCTTCATACTCAACATCAGATAATCAAATAGTTGTTATGTATAAGCGCCCATTCTTTATTAACTATTCTTAATTTCAGTTGTTAGACTTTCCCAGACGTATAAATTCGTGCCTAAAAGCGTCTGCTCAAAGCATGCCACACATATCTATATGATTTAATCAGGGGAATACAGTGGCCAATCCATTCTGGTGTTGTATAGACGGAGACTTTCTAGAAGTTTCTCAACATCAAATTCGACGCGGTATAGCACTATCGTCTATATAAACGAAGTCTTAGCCGATGAACGTGGAAGAGTGAAAATAACTTGTTGAAACAACGTATAATGGTGATAATACATTCATCGAAAATATGGACAAGCATGCCAGACCCGCAGTAGATGTTTAATGTATTAAAAACCGTATCTCTACCTCTATATCAATTTGCTTTGAGATTCGTATGTGTCCCTAAAATGACTCTCAAAGGAAGATGAATTGATTCCATGTTGAGCTGCGTTTCCCTTTACAATAATTTAATTGGTGTCACACATGGCAGACTGTCAATGGCATTCTGTGTTCTTTAAAGTATTTAAAATCATCAATGGGATTAATAATGAAGAGGGGTAGGCTGAATCATATAGTTTATTATCCAACAGTTTTTCAACATTTACAAAAAAACTCTTTCTTAAAAATATCGATGGTTTTATCTTTGGTTTCATTCTACACTCATGTCCATAAATTAAGGATAATGAAGTTCAGGCAAAGAAAGAGACAGAAGCAAAACAAATTTGACTTATTTGTAAAGTCTATTTATTAAACAAAACGTAAAAAGAGCAAAAAGATGCTATATGTTTGACATAATTAATAAAAATTGCGATTTTTACTCCCTGGAGCAAATTTCAAAAAAGAACCTATTTACAAAAAACAGTATAACATGGTTAGTATGATTTTTTAATATGGAGTATGTCTCCCGGACGATGCAATACAGGCCTTTACAACGCCTTGGCATGCCAATTATCAATCTGAACTTGGGAATATTACACCACTCATCAAGCAATGCCCTCCGAAGTTCCGGTTGACAGGTGGGAGGGTTGACGGGCTGCAATTCGTCGGCCAAGCATATCCCACACATGATCTATTGAATTCAAGTCCGGTGAGTATGCTGGACAATCCATACGGGTGATGTCCTCCAATTGAAGGCATTCGTCTACAATGTTTGCACGGTGAGGACGGGCGTTGTCACCCACAAACAGAAATTCAGCACCCATTTAGCCCCGAAACAAACGTACATGTTGTTCCAGAATGACATCCAGATAGATGTGGCCTGTCATCGTTACACTCTGAACATGCAGGTCAGCATCACATGCAGGTCCTGAACATGCAGGTCCTGCTTCACCATAACGGTGTCGTTCAATGGTGTTCTCTTGGTGGTAACGGGTACCTGGCGCTCTCCATATGAAAGTCCGGTGAGAATCAGACTGCAAACTAAACCTGGACTCGTCGGAAAACATCACATCAGACCACTGTTGCGGTGTCCACAATGCATGCTCTCTACTCCAGGTTAATCGCAGGCGACAGTGAGTTGCGGTAAGTGAAGGTTAGAAGAAATGAAAATGTTATTGTTGCAATGATGTCAATCATTTTCAATTATTCTACATAAAGAAAACCTGATTTTCATAGATTGAATTTAAAATAATTTTATGTGGATACCTTTTTAACATTGAGTCAAAAGTGATAATCCCATTTCTACTAGAATATCACCTTAAAAGTAAATTTGAAAAATGCCTATATCGCTTATAAACATTTATAATATATTATTTCCTTATATTCTAGTAGAAATTTACTTTGTAAGAAAAGAGAGGAGAATAACGATAGTAAGTGAAAGATAAATTAGTAGAAAAAGTCGAGCCATAAATGTTGGCCAAACTTCCTCGTTGAGATAGAGATACAGCGCAATGCATCTTCCTCTTCCCTTCAGGCACATTGGCGAAGGGAGGAGAACAAACATATTCTCTGCACATAAAGGAAAGCGAAAAAGTGTCATGGACTAATGGGCAGAAGACCCTTCCTCCCTCCCTCTTTCGCCACGGTTATCAGTCACTGTGACAGATAAACTCGCCTCCCACACAACAATGGGATGCTGGGAATGAGCGCAAAAAAAAAAAAAAAAAAATACATGGGACTGGAGAAGAAGACCTATGTGGGAGGAGAGGGGGGAAAAGAGGGCTGGGTTGGGAGATGAGCATGATCTTGTTTTTGCTTCCACAGGTGTGGTTGTGAATGATCCTCCTCGGTACTCCTGCACTCATCGTATTGTATTCCCCTTCTTATATTACTTCTTTTCAGCAATAAGCTGGAAAGAAGAAATAGGATCTTCTAAATGGGAAAACTAAATGAAATTATGTGTAGAGAAAAAAAATGTCGTTTTGTTGAAGAACTGCGCTTTAAATATGGAAAATATAAATGTTATATTCTTAAGATAAATAAAATATAATCTAAATAATTAAAATCTAAGATAAAAAGAAATTACAAACTTTTATAGGATTTGAAAAGTTGCAATGAATGTATTTGTATGTAAAACAGAACAGGCAGAAGGTATATTTCAATAATAAACAAATTTTATGATTATAATAATTTTAATTATAATATATTTTATTTTTTAATATATATATATATATTAAAATGAGAGACTTGACGTCAATTGTGATGATGTGTGTAAAGACGTTGATCAATAGTCAGATTTCTTTACAGATTTTCTTCCACACCACAACAGATACAGGCCAGTTGACTTAAAATCTCTCCGGGTGACATTGTCCCTTTTCACATGTGATTAGGCTATTCGTAG
Organism: Caerostris extrusa; assembly: GCA_021605095.1. Classification (NCBI taxonomy): domain Eukaryota; kingdom Metazoa; phylum Arthropoda; class Arachnida; order Araneae; family Araneidae; genus Caerostris; species Caerostris extrusa. Next base: position 12,463 of record BPLR01004446.1, on the reverse strand, counting down.
TGTAAAGTGGAACATCCCAAACAACAAAAGGAACACGTAATTAGCTACATCGAACACATACAGAAATAAATGCTTTTTCCAGCTATTTGAGTAGAATTTTCAACTTCTGAAATTGAGTTATTATTATCATTCAATGTATAATACAATAAAGGTAAGGAAACAACGAATTATAATCACTTAAACTGTCAATTTATTTCCGTTTTGTTTGCTAAACACATGATATAAACTATGGTGATGTACATATAAGATTGAATGAATAATATCAGAAATTAATAATAATAACACACAAAACTATCTATAATACTATACATTATTAGAAAAAAAGAAAATTGCAATATTTTTAAGAATTAATGTAACAGGAAGCATTTATGGATTTCATTGTTTTTTTTTCAACAGAATTCTACTTCAAATAATAATTTTTTTCTATATATTGAAGGAAGAAAAAAAATTCCATTAATTTAAGAAGCTACAGAAGATGTGGAAGGAAAGTTGGTTGTTTTTGTTGATGAATTGTAACAACAAAAACAATGTTTTAAGATTAGATAAAAATTTTTTGATTGAAGATTTAAGATTAGATAAGAAAACTAGATTTCCTAGATTAGATTTTCTACTAGCTCATTCTCATTATTTTATTTTACTTGTGCTATGACACGTTGATAAGAATAATTCTTTTAGCATTTTGTATTCTGAGACACATTATAAGTCTATCTTGACTGAATTAATAGCTGAATTTATATTTTTAAAAATTATAATGTTGATTTTATGAAAGGAAAGATTGACAGCAATTGTAAAATAATTTTTTACTATAAACATGACAGTAGGTAATCATCCAGACATATCTAGAAATTTGTTGTATAAATGTTATTGGAAAGTATATGATCAAAGGGAGAAGTTCGTTTATTTTATTTGTTTTTTGTATTACCTAAGGATCAGAATAAATATTGTTTCACTTAAAATATTTTTCTATATTTAAGGTTTTAAGAACTTTATTATGAAAAGAAGTACACACATCATTTTAAACTTTCCTTTATTTTTAAATATAGAGATATTATTTTTTTTTATTTAATGATAAAGAAATATTTAAAAAATGATAATAATATTTATGAAGAAAAGATTAATTTATCAGTTAATCGGATCAGTAAGCAGAATAAATCGGCTCAATTAAATAAAATAATTAATGAAATTATATTTAATTAGATTATCAAATAGATTATATAAACAAGCTTGCAAATAAATATTAGGGTTCTATATTGATTTTTAATCTACATTGTAACTCATCAACTAAATATTTGATCTCCCAGCAACAGAAAAAAATTTAAAATTGCTACAAGTTTAATATTAGGTTAAAAGAATCTTCCAATTGTTCATTTTGCTTATTTTCCATTACTTTTCTGGATCTCATGGCAAACTATAAAGAAAAAGTTTTTAACATATTATGAGATGCATAATCATCAACAGCCCCATGGTCAGGCAAAGCCGCCTGCCTACTGAGAGATTTCTAGACGCTAGATGTTTTCTTTTTTACTGGATAGGGTTGTCAGCCCTACTGCTACAGTTCTACAGTCCTATTAGTTCGGGACCTACTGTTTAAAGGGTATTCTGAACCACTACAAACAATTATAACACGTCCGGGACTCGAACCTAAAACCTGTGGCACTAAGTGCCAGAGCGTTAGTCATTCGGCCATCAGGCCCATTATGAGACACATTATAATTAAATATTTAAAAAAAATATACGGTGAAATGAGTAGTTTGTGTTGTTGAAATAAATTGAAACAATAAATTGAACTATGAAATTATTTCTATTAGTACATAATTAGTTATAAATCATTTTTAAAGATTCTTGATTTTCAATTTAAACAAATGTTATAAAAACTTTAAGAAAATTCCTCATTAAAAACATAGAAACGTGACGGATTGACTAGATTATTAAGTAAAAACATGAATTCAGCATTGCATATTTTTAAAAATAGGGAAAGGTTAATATAAACAAGTAGATTATTAGAATATATATCAAAATTAATAGAAGACATCCTAACACAGTGCTTGCCAGAACTTATTTGCACTTCTCTTATCTTCAGATTTTTCCTCCTAATAGATATCTTCAGAGAGCTTTCCACATTTGAGTCCTATGAATGATTCTAAGTAGCATTTTCTAAATTCTGAGAAATACATTGCATTGAAACTGATAAATGTAATGGCAATATACGAGAAGCATTTTTCAGAATTCAAAGAGTTTTCAATGATGAAAATGAAAATCTTTGATAGAAGTATATTTTCACACATTACAGTAGTAAGGAAATTATTGAATTCTTCTTGAATTATTTTCTTAAGTTTGATGATAAAATTTAAAAATACAAAAATCGAGCTGAATTTTCCTGAAAATTCTTACAAATACAGAATTTCTCCAATATATAATTTGAAAAAGAAACGTTTAAAAAAAATTAATAATTATTATGTTGAGCAAAAGAAAATCTGAATCAAAAGAAAAAAGACTAATGGTTTAAGCTTATAGATAGAATAGACATTTTATAAAGTCACACAGATCGAATGGAAATTGTATTAAACCTTTATAGATCGAAAAACGAAAAGAGAGTCTTGTCATTGTTGTTTCTTATTCCATTTGGTAAACATCTAAACTAAGCCCACAAAATCGAATGGACTTATGGTTGAAGGAAAGGGGAAAACTTCTTTTGTGATGGAGCACCGTAGGTCAAAGGTTTGACTTGGCTCCGTGACGCTTTACAGTCATATGAGCCACTATAACCTCCATGGCAACGCCGGGACTCGAACCAAAACCTATGACACCAAGCGCCAGAGCCAGAGCTCAAGACACTCCCCACATCAAATCCCAAAGAGAGCCTCATTTGTGTTATTATGTTCGAATAGCGTCCATTGCATCTGCCACTATCCATTGCAATCGATGCTTGATGGTGATTCATGCAGTATCTTGGCATCTATACTCGTGCTGTCTTGTGGAAATTTTCTAGGCTTCTCCATACGACACGCAAATGCATGGCAAGTACACTAAAATTTCTCCCGATATGTAATGTGCTCACATCATTACCCTTTTGTGCGATATTTGTGGAAAACATAAGCCAGACACAAGGCCCATTGATATATAGCAACCACAATATACACAACCATTGACAATCGCAATCACAACAACACCACAGCATCAAGAATTTACCAAGAAACTTATTAAATTCTGAAACTGGAACAGCCATCTATCATTAAGTCAAAATTATAAATGATTTATACCTCGTCATATCTAGCTGGTTAATCTTTTTTAATTATTTGTATGAGTGAGGACATTACTTAGTATGACGTATAGGCATGTTAGAGTGTCTTTCCATCTTTATAGTAAGGAGACCACAAAATGTAACGTGGAAATACGTAACCAGGAAATCTTCATTGTCAGTTTAACGTTTCTTAAACATGGAATTCAGAGTAGCGATGTACTTCCAATGTCTTGTTGAGAGGCGGTTTTTCCATATTTATAGCAAGATCACGTACAATGACCAAACCTATGTGGTAAACAAGGGTTGCCATTGCCAGTTTAATTGTTGCAAAGTGATGTCAAAAATACATTATCAAACCACTCTAAATGCCTTCAGTTAACGGATTTCAAAATGCTGAATTCAGAATTCTCTTTAGTTTTAAAAATGAAATTTAAATATTTAAATTTGATTCACAAATGCACGATTAAATCACTAAAGTTCACTCCAAGGTCAGAGATTTTCAGAAATCTCGAGTCTGTGTCGTATCTAAAAATAAGTGATTTGCGACAGGCCTTAATTAACACACGACGTGAAGAAACACGCACGAAACCAGAAGGGACTCACTTTGCTAACAGGCGAAATCTCCGGCCTATTCAGTAACTTCAGAGAAAAAAAAAAAAAATAATATTTCTGGTGAACGCCTCGCGGAACTCTCTCTTTCTTTTCACCAACAACTTCTCTTTTTAAGACAATTCGGCAAGGGGGCCAACTTTCTTCCCTTCTCATTGAGTAGACATTTCTCATCTCTGGGGTCTATCACCGATCACAATGGTAGAACTTATGGTATAGTTCCTACTCAATCTGTAGTTGTTTCGATCAGGTCTTACTGACGGACATTGAAGGTCGTACGGGCATTCACTAATTTCCTGAGCTTCATTATACATGATGCCGAATATATCTGCTATCAGATTTGAGTGATAAGTTATTATCATTAGTACAAAACACTAATTACGTAATATAACTACCCACAATAAAAGATCGTCTGTTACCAAATTTGAATGTGGGTTTATTAAATATTTTTCAAATAAAATACATTCCACTCTCCTGAGAATGAAATGCCAAAACTCTTCTCTTGAGAAAAAGTGCTAAAACAGAGTCAAAATATTGAATTCATAAACTTCTTTAATATTAAATTCTTACAGAAAAGAGCAGATCTTTGTTTTATCGCTTCGTAAACACGAATTTCAGAGTAGCGATATAATTCCAAAATGCTGTTGAGAGGCGTCATTTTCCGCTCTTTCACTCGTGAGTGCAATGGGAGAAAAATGAAGAGTGGCATTAATGGGATTCGAAAGAGCACATCCACCATCCATCATGGAGGTCCGAATGAAGGGTGATTCATTTAGTAAAAACGGATTAAGCCCGCGGGAAATCCTTCAAAAGAAAGGGAGATTAGTCAAACGAGACAGCTGCGAGCCTAAATATTTACGAAGGGATTCTTGTGAATTTTTACACCGCATGCATGATAAATGGTCCTTTCCGAGCTATCTCCTTTCTTTATATTTTCTACTGTAAGCGATATTAATGAAAAATAAAAATATTCTTCAAATTGAACTTCAATGATAGTATGCATACGAAATAATTTATCCCAGTGGTTTCGTTTTAGTATGGAACTAAAAGCGAATTTGAAAGTTTTTTTTATAATAGTTGTTTAACAATTCTCAAAGAAATATTTTAACTTATTTAATTGCACTGTCTACACTTAACTTTTCCAGATTTAAATAAAATCCATAGTTTTATCTTCTAGTGATTAGAAAATTTACGGAGTTTTATTCTTCAGAGGTTTAAAAAAAAAAATCAAGAAATTAAAATAGGAGCAGAATTTTTTTTTTTTTACGTGAACTAACATTCTCAAATTAAAAGGTTAAATTTTTTTGCAAGAATTAAAATAAATGTTGCCACAAAACCGTAACTTTTTAAAAGCATCAAAAAGGAACATCGCAAAACGCAGAAAAAATATAAGGCTTTTGAGCTGCGTTTACGCCATGAACTAACGTTCTAAAAATAAGAAGTAAAAATGTTTTCATGCGAATTCTAATAACTGTCGTCAAACAATTCTAATTATGTCAGTGGCATTAAAAATAAAATAATTATTTGATTATCAAATATAAGCTCGTTTAATAAAAATCGTTTTTATTATCTGTTTCGCATTATCTTGAGTGGCAACATCATATGAATTGTTTATATTCTGTGTCAGTGGCCGACAAACGTTATAAGTTCAATTTAGACTAATCAATAATTTATCGGAATAGTTATTTATGAGAATATACATTTCTGTTTGAATTTATTATAAATAGAAATTCTGAAAATAATCAAAGTATCAATAAAATAATCGTTATATTTCTTGGAAAAAGAAGAAAATACGAGTTCCTCTAATTACAATATTGTAGCCTTACAGAAATTGGAAGAACATTGGCGAAATATTCCTGGTTGCAAGATTGGCGACTGTCTCATGGTACAATATTCTACATTTCAATCAAAATTTCAAACAATATCTGTTTGCTACTAATGTTGGCGTAATAATGATTTACAACGACACTGGACAACGGCAGTCATTTTGTTTATTCATTTGGCGACCCTTGTTTATTTATTTGGCGACTATTGCATTCTAGTGATGGATTTTTTAGCGCAATATCGTTATTAAAATTAAATGCATTTTTTTATTATATTTTCTAGTCCTGCAACGATGTGGCACAAAAGTGTACAGAATTCTAATTTTACCAAAAATTCGGCCTCTCCTGATGGCCACGACATTGTTTGCCTGAATTATAAATCAAAACATTATTGCAAAGAAATGCTTCCAATGTTTAAATTTTACGTTATAGTGATTTAGATAATGCCACGTTCATATTTACGCGCACACACACATACACACACATCTAATATATAAAATTCTCGTGTCACAGTGTTTGTTGCCAAACTCCTACGAAACAGCTCGACCGATTCTTATGAAAATTTTGTGCATATTTGATAGATCTGCGAATCGGTCGTAATCTATTTTTTAAACCCCTAAGTGATAAGGGTGGCCCACCCCTAAATATTTTTTAAAATTTCTTTCGTAAAACAATGTAGTGTTTTTTAAATTTCTTAGTCAGACATTATAGCACGTGTGCTTAAACAAAAATTAAAAGTCTTTAATCGGTTTCATTTTTTATTCTTTTATTTAATTAAATGATCTTATATAAATCAACACGTGTTGTGAACTCGCTAACAACCTGTATAATTATACGAACGTTTTTTGGGGAATAGTTTTAATTTAAAAGAGAAATATTTACGTGTAAATAAATATACGTGTTTTATCATTGTTAAATGTAAGTCAAATAAAAAGAGAAACGAATGTGTTATATTTGCCTGTAAAGTTAACATTTTGTTAAGTTATATATTATGTGCACGTGTAGCATTAAATATATTTACACGTGTAGCGTGTTGTTAAGATAGTTAAAAGCGAAAGTGGCAACTTTATTATTGTTCTAAGAAAAATAAAGGTGGCTGTTATTGCCGTTTTTAACTTACAGGTGTGTTGTAATTTACTTATTGTGGCGAATCTGGGATTCCAGTACATTTGCAATCAAAGATTATCGAAAGCATAAACTTATAACGACAAACTATTTAGCGGCACTCTGTTACTAATTTCAGGTGATTTCAGGCAAACACTTCCTGCCATTCCACGTTCAACGTACGCTGATGAGATCAACGCTTACTTAAAATCATCGTCACTGTGGCGTAATGTTGAAAAATTACAACTAAAAGTATAAATGCGTTTCAAATGCTTCAAGATCTATCCGCTGTGAAACATTCTCAAAACAACTATTAGATAATGACGATGGAAAAATTGCTGCACATGAAAATACAGGATGCATAAAATTTCTGACAGATTTCTGCACAATCATCGACTCGCAAAATAATCTCATCGACCACATATTTCCCGATGAAAATCTTGATTGGTTGGCAGAAAGAGCAATTTTGGCAGCAAAAAACGTGGACGTCAATGGTTTAAATTCCAAGATACAACAGTTGTTGCCAGGAAATACAAATCTATCGATACAGTTTGCGATGCCAATGAAGCTGTAAATTATCAATTGATTTTTGAATTCATTGGATTTGCCAGGCGTTCGGAATTCGTAATTTGAATACACCATGGCTGGGAAATGGAACACGATTTGTCAATAAAAACTTAATTAAAAAAACGTTATCGAAGCCAGCATTTTGAATGGTAAGTACCGAGGCGAAAATATATTGCTGACACGAATCCCTATGATTCTCACAGATATGCCAATTGAATTCAAACGTATTCAATTTCCAAATTGGCATTCACGCAATGACAATCAATAAGTCGCAAAGGCCAAACGATGTCTGTTTGTGGCTTAGATTTGGGCACACCCTGTTTTTCCATCGGACAACTATACGTGGCATGTTCGCGTCTGGGTAAATCATCCAGTTTGATTGTGTTGGCTAAAGACGGACTAACCAAAAATATCGTACACTCCATTGTACTTAGAGATTGATGTTGATTATTTTTTTAATTACCATGATTAGTAGCAAATATGTAAATAACTATTTTGATGCATTTATAGCTATTATATAATGTAATTTAAAATATATTTATTAATTTAATAAAATATAAAGGATGAAATAAATAAATGGTTAGTGTATTATCATTTTATACACCGTTATTGTCTGCAACGTTCCATTCCTCTTCCAATCATAACCATATTTCCACACACTTATAGTAAGTTAGTTTTTTTTATTTAACTAAAAAATATTTTATAGAAATAATGTATATGGCAAAACAACGTTTGCCGGGTCAACTAGTATATATATAGATATATACACTAATTTTGAACACTGACTAGTCTTATTTATTGAGGAAATTTGGTGTTATTATATGATTTGTATTGTCCTGAAGATTTAATGAAATGTTTGATTTTATAATAAAATAACTATGTAATTAAACAGTGTTTTAAATTATACCTAATGATTAATGTATCAATGTGATCTGACTTCCTCACTGACGTCGGGTGTTTTCACGCTTCTGCTTCCAAATTAGATGAATGTACATAAATCGTTAAAGAATAGGAAACGACGCATGGAATTTCGGCTAGGCGTCTGCTAAATGATAGTAGAAGGTTTACTGTAGGTGTCATAAATAGAGTTTTATTCATGAACCTCTGACTCGAAGTTCGATTATGATCCCTTTGCTGCCGAATTCAAATGTGGAAAGAAACTGCAATAAATTCACTCCCGATATTCTTCTCCCCAAATAAATTATTTTTTTCTAAAATAAAGGATCAACAAATCGTAAGAGTTTAAAAGACCGAGGAATAGCTTATAATGAATTTAAATTTATACAAATTGTGAATTCATCCTTATTATTGCATCATGTTTTAATTTACCGAGAACTGAAGCTGTACGAGTTATTTCAGAAGAAAAGTAAAACATAGAAAAGATTAAAAAAAAAGTTTTACTAAAAGAAATATTTATTTATTTAAAATATTGACTTTATAAATACACAGTGGTACCTCGGTCCACGTCAACTTTTGAATACGTCTTATTTGGACGCAGAAAAGATTGTTTGATATATGACATTGTTTGGAATATGATAAGCTTGCTTTAAACTCTTTACCAAATGGTTGTCAAATTCTTTTACCAAATGCATGTTCAAATGCTTTACCAAATGAATGTCAAACTACTCCAATAAAGCCATTTTAGCATTGTCGGGGAATAACAAGGCAATGGCATATTTCCGAAACATTTTGATGACAAGGCAGAAGTTCGTAGGACAAAATTTTAGTGGACGTCAAAAAGTGTTCCTCAACAAAATCCAAGTACAGAATGGAGGCTAAAAAATAAAAATTTAAAATATAAATATAAAATTTTATAAATTTTCAGTTATATATGTATTTTATCAAACTGCATTTTGTATTTATGTAATTTAATGTGAAGAAGTATTTAAATTATTATATACGATTCAATTAATGTTTAATATGCCAATAAAAATAGGTATATTTTCATGGAATTGGTTTAATGATTTTCCCTTTATTCTTGTAGAGAAAAGTTAGTTTGGTTTATATTTTGATATAAGTCAAAGATGTGAATAAGAACTTTTTCATCTTGCTTGGAATTAATATCAAAGAATGGGTATGATTGTCACTTTGACCATTTGCGTCCTATAAAATATTTTGTATAGCCTAATCTCCCATCCAGCCTATTTTATGAAAATGTAATTTGATTGATTGTTTATTTTTGTCAAATTACAGGCAAATATAGCCATATAATTTTTGCCATATTATGAAGGAAATTTTATTTAGTATTCTTCTTCTTTCTGTTTGATAAAAGACAGATCCAAAAAAAAAAAATCTTTTAATATTTTATACATTCAACCAAAGGAAATTATTATGTAAAGGAAATTATTATGCTAATATGTGGTTATTTTTTTTTTTCGTTGAATGAAAAAAAAAAAATCACACATTGATTTATAATCCAAACTATAGAAAACACTTGAAAGATACAAGAAATGTAGCATTGATATTCCACTCATCACCTTCCATCACCAGTGTGAGGGAAGTAAAAGTAAAGATGCATGTGCCATATTACAATATTTTATCCAGCATTAAACTGATGTTTGATAAAAAGACAGAAATCCTAAAAATAAATCTTTTTATATTTTATGCATTCCACCAAAAGGATTTTATTATTGATACATGGATATTTTCTTTCATTTAAAGCGAAAAAAAAATATCCACACCTTGATTTATCATCCAAACCATGAAAAACAAGTGAAGAGACAAGAAATGTAGCATTTACATTCTACTCATCATCTTCCATCACCAGTATGAGGGAAGTAAAAAAGCAAAGACACATGTGGACAGACGCTGATGGGGGCTTCAATCTGTAAACATAGATGGCGACACTCTTGTGTCACTCACGGGGAATTCCTCACGATTCTTAATGGGACAGGATGGAAAAGCAAGGGAGGGGGACGACAGGGGAGGGAAATAGCTGTCAGGAATTCGATTCAAAAATTCTTCCGCGGTGTGCTTAGGAGAGAAATGTCAATACAAGGAAAGAAATTCGCGTGGGCGGAATCTTTGAGGAGCGTCTCAATTGACTGCGACGGAGGAAATTTAACCGGGGAATCAATTCATCTGTTCCCCTGTTGATAAAAATTGTTGATTAATTTCATCTGTTCCCCTGTTGATCCCAAATAATGGATTCTGTCTGCTTCAGTAAATTTTCTGTAATACTTAAGATTTTATGAGCTTATAAAATGATGATCTAGGAAATTCGATTAATTTTTTTTTTTTTTTAGTTTTACTTTTTATTCATACTCTTGAGACATCATATCCATTCTTTTTTTGGAATTTTTTTTATTTTTAATTAGGTATTTTGAGATGAAAAAAACAGTCATGGCTCTGTATAATACTTAGTATAAGAAAACTTCTTTTGCATTTAAATTAATTCATAGTATTATTTGTATGCCATGACATGTTTATTAGAAATGCATGTTTTCTTAAGACTAAGACGCAATGTTCATTATAATGGACCTAACTACTAATCTTAATAAAGCAGTTATCTTTATATACTCCCAAGCTGCAATCTTGGCAACTGTACTGTGATCTTGGTGGATTGACAATGGATGGCAATTGGATTGTGATCTGCAAACTTAGCAACACTTGGCAATCTTGGCAACGCCTACTGATTGCTTCCTTGTTCAAGAGGATAAGATAAAAATATCCAATGCAATTTCTTCTGGCTGGGATATTGTTTTTCAGTTGTGCTTACGGTTTGGTGTATCGTTTAAAGTGGATTCCGAACCCCTATTGACATCCATAGCCCCGCTGTGATTCGAGTCCGAAACCTGTGTCCCCGAGCTCCAGAGCGCTGGACACACGGTCATTCAGACCCCGTGCAATCTGACTGTGGTCAATATGACTATTGGGCGTAGTACTGACAGCCCTATCCTGTAAAAAAATCTCCATTCTCAAAATCTGTCAGTAGGCAAGACGCCTATTGGCAGATTTCGAGACCAGAGATTTTGTTGGCTTGACCCATCATGCGACGTCAATGAAGAAGAAGACTTTGAATATCTATACACCATCTATTTACGGTCCAATACGACTGTTGTGTCAACCCTACACCGTAAAATAGAAAGAAATATCCTGCTTTGGAATCTGGCAGCTGGCAGACGACCTCGATCCATCATGAGGCTGTTGGGCCAATGACAAAGAACAATTTGGTTATCTGTGCGCCGTCTATTGAAACATTTTAATCAATTAAATGTAATTGACTTCAATATAATTCACATTATTATTACAAAGGCCACCATCCAGCGGACAACAGACACAATCAATGAAGAATTATAATATTCCGATAAAAACACTCAGCTTTATTGAATTGCAATGTAGTTTTTCCATAGAGTTTAAAAGTTCAGAAAAAAATCAAGGAAAAAAAATTTTTCTAGATTTTAATCCTCAACTCGTTTTGAAAACGCCGAAAGCCATTTCACCTTGGATGCACACAGAGGGAATGAGCATTAAAACACATTCCCATCCTTTCCTCGACCCTTTCTGTTGTTCCAACTGTCAGGTGTGTCGTTCTGAAATTGGAATATCCGCAGAAAAAAAAAATGCGGAGCGGCAATAAATGTTCCCCAAAGCTGCAATCGATAGCTGCCATTAAGGTGGGGAGGGAAAAAAAATCCTCTAGAAATTTGTTTGATATGTGACTCTTAACTGTAACCGCGAAGTTCCAGGGGTGCTCTTTTTGATTTTTCCGCAATAATCCATAACCGCGTGTCGTTATTCTTTTCCGAATCATTCCACAGAACAGGAATTGAATCTAATGAAACCCTTTTTTTTTTTTTTGTTTTGTTGCTGTTCCGTTTTTCTTTCGTGTGTTAAAATGGTTTTGAGAGATGACGTTTTATTTCCTTTTACGGTCTGATTGAACTTCGGGTGATTTTTTTTTTTTTTTTATTTTCTTGGATGAATAGTGAACAAACATTGATTTAAAATAAACCATGGAGAAATTCTTTTGCTATTCTAAGATTGTTTTTTTACTGAATACTGGAAAGATGAACAAACATAATTGTAAATTTCAGATTAACCAGTTACTTACTTATTAATAAAATTTTTATTTTTGTTCTTCAATTAAAAATATATAGTTATCTTTCTTTTCACTATA
>BPLR01004445.1:0-56220 GCA_021605095.1 Caerostris extrusa | reverse complement strand
GTTACGTATTGGCTGTTATTTTCTTTGTATCTAACTTCATTTATTCTAATAAAACTTTCGCTCTTTTTGAAAGTTTGATAAATTTCAGCATCTACATAATAAATGATTTATTGAATATCTTTACTCCGGTTTTTCAAACGCATTAATCAAATATTTATACCTCTTTATAAAAAGTCAGCTGAAAAGGCTGTGTCTTATGAAACAAAAATCTTGACAAAAATCTATGAACAAAATTGCAATATAACTGGTATCAATCTAATTCTCTACTGTAATTTGAATGTTTTCTAAACCTAAATTAAAAATAAACAGAAAATAAATTAAAGTTGAGCTTTCTTTCTGTCAATAATGTATATATATATAATTTACAAACTTTACTAAAATTTTATTGTTGAAGTGAGTACGTGTGTACTCAGAATTTACTTATATGTTTCATTAAGAAATATTTTTATGTAAATTAATATAAAAAAAGGTCACTGTAAATTAGTTATATCTTAAACTAGATAAATGCCACTATGGAAAACACCCTCAGACAATAGAGTAATTCTCGTTTTTGTATACTTTTAATGTTTTCAATAAAATTTAAAAATGAGTATCAAAAAGAAAATAAATAAAGAATTTTTGCAGCAATAAATTGAAATGAATTGCTCATAAATTATCTTAAAAATATCTCCAAAGAAGTTAAATTTTTGTAAATTGAAGTTCATTTGAACATAAATAAATAAAATAATTTATCTGATAAAACTAATTTTTAAATTTAAAAGCAAACTCAATGTAACAACAAAATGGATTACAACAACACAAAAATTATCATTCTTTTTTTCAAAATTAATTCACATACTATATGATTTATTAAAACAGTAAATAATATTGCAAAGTAAATTCTATAAACATAAAATAATTAAACAGATAAAAATTTCAAAAAGAATTTTTGAGATTCTTTTATTGTGAAGTTTCGTAAAACTGAAGCTTCGTTACTGTATGAGGTAGTATGTTTCAAAACTTAAGAAAAATAATTTACTCTTTTATTCTTCCCCCAGAGCTCCCATCATATTTTCTGTTATTGTAATTTTATTTTTTGAACGAATTGCTGTCCACTGAATCTCCCCAATCCTATATTTCATCTTGGTTTATTTACTTTGTTGGGATCCACTTATTGTTTTGAAGCACATGATTACAATCCAATCTGATGGCAAGATATGAATATGTTTTATTGAGTAACGTGCTTTATGAGGAAAACTCGGGTTTTAATGCTGCTCAATCAAGGTAAATGTCAAATGTACCATCTAAGATTTGATTAATTAGACTATCATCGAAAAGATTGGAGCCACGTTTTCCGTTAATTGACTGAGTCTTCATATGTACCGTGTAATTAAAAGTGTAGAAATGGTGACTTCAACACTCTAAAATATTTACATTCCTTCCTTCAGGAGCTAACTAAACATGTGATACTAATAACAATACCATTTATATTAATAGTAACTGATCTTCCTTCATATTTTATGACTATGTAAATAAATTCAATTTTACAAATCAATACATATTGAAACAGAAAATATCTTTAATTATCCTTTCTAAGTAATCCAATCTTCTAACAATTTACCAATTTGGCTTTTTAAACAATTTAGTTTAATTTCCTAATTTTAACAAATTTTAATCAGTTTAATCTTAACATTTGAATTTGACGAATTTTTTTTTTAATGATTTTCCTTAATCGAGAATTTCACCGTATTTTGATGAAATCAATGCTGGTTAAAATTTTGTTAACCAATTTTGAGGTTGAAATAATTTTTAGCTCATTATGATTAATTATTATTTATTAAATTATTTAGTTGGGCCTTTTTATGTTTGAGAATGATTAAAATAAATAAAAAAAAAAAAATTCAGTACTTGAAGAATTAATTTTTATTTTTTTTTGTGCACTTTTAATTGCTATACTTTATTTTAGCTTAACCTTATTATTTGTTTACTGATTTATAAAGTAAAAATACTTGGTGGGCACAGCAGCTTTTACACTACACAACTTACTCACAGGTTTTAAAAATTAAAAAAAATTTTTTTAAATGTACATTGAGTTTAAAAGTAAGTGTACATTGAGTTTATTAAGTTTTTAAATTTAAAATTTTTAAATATTTGACGTTTTCAATTGATTTATTTCTTTTGCATTTACTAAACTATATTACAATAAGTTCTGAGGGATATTTAGTTTCCATTTTACAATAGATTTGATTACTGTGGAGCAAGCTTAATCTATAAGGTAATTTTTACCAGAAGTAATTCTTAAATTTTTACTATGTATTTACTCTTTTTAATCACCTTTTACTTGCAGTGTCATGTAGAGTTAATTTACTCATCGTCGTATTCACGGTAAAAGTTAAATAGTCAACGAAAGATATGGATTTGATTCAGACTATTCCTTTTACTTAATTAGGCATTATGGGCTGCCTTTCTGTCACACTCGAATAAGTTTTTAACACGCACCTCAATTAAAAGTAATATTACAACTGGGGGAACACACTGAATATTTACATTCTTTCCGCCTATTAAACTGGAACATACGCTGATAATAACATATTACTTTTATACTAAGCATAAAAAACATATTTTCCATCATATTTTCATAACTATAAATAAATCTCCAATTCAAAATAATCTAATACATTTTTATTATATATAGAAAATGACTTTCATTTTCATTACTATAAATGTAAATCTTTTAATTCAAATAAATGTAATACATTTATATTAAACAGAAACAACTTTAATTATTCTCTTTTTAACTATAAAAATTTTTCTAATAATTAAATTTTATCATATTATCGATAAACGAGCATGGTCAAATTTTTGTTAATTATTTATGCTGGATAACCACACTATGATAAATAGTTATATTTTGGCTTGAACTAATTAAGATATATACAAAATGTTTAGCTATTGAAGAAATTAAAATATTCTGAAATTTATATTGCAATACATACATTTTAATTAAAACTTTATTAATCTAAAATCTAGTAGTAAATATTCAATGCTAAAAACTGTGTAATTTTTAGGAGAAGGAAATGATCTAAGCTGATGAAGGTGTTTAAATATCAAGTTCCAGTCTTCCAAGAACAATCAGTAACTATATAAAAACTAGCCATAAAATTCAATGGAAGTTTATTTGACGAATAAAGGAATACTGTTCTTTGAGTCATCATTATAAATTAATTGGTTGTTTTTTTACAAAATTTGGAGTTTTAATGGCTGAACAAACACACATAAGGGAGTATAAATTTCTAGCAATCTCATTAGTTTATTCATTTCTTTTCCAACATCTTTATTTATTTATTCATGTAAATATATACTACCGGAAAAAATTAGAACGCCTTTTAAGTATTTAATATGTTTTATCTGACATTTCCACAGATAGGTAAAATAAATTTGGCAAGTACATATATATATACACATATATGATATTAATTTCATAGCAGTCGATATTCAATCATTTACAAAAATGATAATACGATATTTCAATCATTTATGATATTTCAATCATTTACGATATTTCAATCATTTACGATATTTCAATCATTTACGATATTTCAATCATTATGAATGTCATATTTTCGTATTGGCCAATGAATAAAAAGCGGATCGGATATCTTTTGCAGATCTTCACATGGATTTACTCCATGATAAATTGCAAAACATTTTCAGAGATTATGAGAGTTAAAATTTAACTTTTTAACTTTTATATTTTCAGAGTTATAATTTTCAGAGATTATTTCTCCATGAGATTACGTAAACAAAACAGATTATGAATTAGGTAGGATTATCGACTTGTATGCAGTACTTTATCTCATCTCATAGCTTCATATCAAAGTTAATCGAAATGAGAATCGTTCATCGAATAATGTGAAGAGATAACAGGCAGCATTTTGTTCATCCAAGCAAAATGCTCAAGTAAACAAGGTTCTAGCAGACCATGGCCAATGAATAAACAAACTGATCTCACTCCTACGAATGACTCTCATGGATAGATTAAGCCGTATTTTTATCTACACGTAGATTGGCATCGCGTACACGATCGTCATCCATCACAACTCATAAAAATAACGATGTCACTTCCCACCATAGCGAATATCTTTGACACCAATCCATAGAAGAAATTGCCTTCAGTGATATGGAGAGTGAATTAGCATCCAATAATGAAGGAATATTACTTTTTAATGAATCACATTTTTTGCTTCTGTCAGAATGATGGTAGATAGTGGGACACGTCATTTTCCAGGAGGAAGAAAATGCACCTAAATGATCAAGATCAGTACATACATAACACCTGGATTGGTGGGGTGCATTGAGATTTTGCCATAGAGATTAGAACTGGTTGTCAGCGAAATTCTAACAGCCCAGCGATATATTACCGACGTTTACAACTAGTGTTTTACTGTTCCTCCACTTTGGGAATATCATTCCAATATGAAAACACACGCTGCGAGAGTGTCCTTGCAGTGTATAGTACAAAAATTATAAACAAAAGCATATTACTATTCAAGCCTTGCTCTTCACTCTTCGCCAATTGCAAAAGTCCGGGATATGATTAGCCAGATCTCGATCGTCTTCAGAAACCATCAACAAATTTAACAGCTTTGGAATATCTGCCAAACTATAAAACACCTGGAGAGAGAATAAATTTTTTATCACAACTTTCTACAGTGAATCCAAGTTTGTATTTGTTCACAACGATGTCCCATAATTTATTAATATTTTGTCCTTTTCTTTCCAAAACCATGAAATGTTAGCCATTTTCTTTGAAAAGATTATTATTAACTCAGAAATGCATTTGTATCGGACAAAATTTCCCACACGCAGATTTCCACGTTGAATGTGTCGCACTCATTTCCTGACAGTGTATACAGACAATCAACTTTGCCTCCATTTTAAAATTACTTGCAATAATTACCACTAACTTCATCGCACCACCTTACATCACTATGACAACTGCTGAGAGGCCTTTTTATAGTTTAGAAATGATGTGGGTTAAAATGCTCTTACTTACAAAATGATGACAACAGACGGATGGCAATAGATAGAAGGAAATGGATTCAACGGTTCAGATAATCTATTCGATAAAATCAAGCATTTATAAGGGTAAATTAATTTTTGCAAATGTATTATAATTTCAAATAACAATATTATTATTTATTAAAGAAATGTCATTCTGTGCATATCACAAGGGCTGCACCAAAGTTATATAGACAGATTTTAGCTTTCTTGAATGGATATGTTTTAAACCTAAAGTTCTGAAGTTAGAAAGTTGAAATGAATCAAATATATTTTAGATAAAAATATGGATATTATAAAAAATATTAAATTTTTTCAAAAATAAAAATAAAATTTATTATTGGAAAAAAAGATTTGTTTTTTACAAAATCTTGTAAATCTTTTCATATTAGTCAAGAGCAAAATGATAAAATATTATTTTGAAGATATAGCGATATATCTTAAAGTTGAAACATTCAAAATTTTTAAATTTGAACTTGATACTTTTATATTACTTACTATTAGAACTTATTTTAATAAAATAAAGTTCTTAAATTAAAATGACCTTTACGAACATATCTAAGTATTACGAAACCTTAGAACACGATTTTAAAATAATATTTTGAGTAAGTAAGAAACACGCGTGAATCATTCTTCCACATAATCCTTAAATTCAATATTTAAATCACAAATCTTTAAATGAGGCTCAGTTTGAAAAAAATATTTTAGAAGTAATTTATTGAGCAAATAAAAACCAGCTAACCTCATTTTTCTATTAAACTCTTTCTCATGCTCAAAAGGGGCAACGCTTCCAAAGTAATTGAATTTTGTGGAAAGAATGGTAGGTTGTTAAATAAATTAGACACAATTCATGTACCTTTTCATCCGATGAAAATCTCATATTTGTGACTATTTCATCCACAGCTATACGATGATTTTTTTCTTTTTTTTTTCAGTGCTCCAACAATAAAAATAATTTCCAACGTCAGAACTCGATATTTTTTATTAGAATGAAGAACGCCTTTTAGATGTGGCAGTTTTTAATTTTCTATTCCACTCATACACTTGCTGCTGCGACAAACATGCATCATCACATTGCTTTTTCATTGCATTTTTAATTTTAATAGGTTTTATGCTTTACAACATAGTGCTGTTCTTTTATGGATTCATTTCTTCAATGGTTGATCACCTTTATAAACATTCTGAACACTTATGAATCTAAGCGTTTTTTATTCAATCCCGTAATGTATAAGAAACTAAAAAATATTGACCTTATTAAAACTTTTAGTCATATGAATGA
Source organism: Caerostris extrusa (assembly GCA_021605095.1). Classification (NCBI taxonomy): domain Eukaryota; kingdom Metazoa; phylum Arthropoda; class Arachnida; order Araneae; family Araneidae; genus Caerostris; species Caerostris extrusa. Next base: position 49,901 of record BPLR01004445.1, on the reverse strand, counting down.
ACTTAAAATTACATTAGCTGACTATACTTTTAAGAGGATTTTTATATAAAAATCCGTGATCACCACGTTTTATAACGAAGTCGAAATAGTTAGATTGTCTTGGAGCTGACAGACACTGCAGAGGCCCAACCCATGATTGAATGACTTGTGAACTTGATAAAATGGATATTAAAAACTGAAAATGCTGACATCCTGACTTGAAATTTATTTACATAATTGTGCAAGAGGGAGAAACTTCAAGCAAGATAGCAAACTTGTCAATTGGTGCAATTGTTTTTTGAAGTTTATTCAATGCAAAGAAGAGGTTGAAAAAGGGTTATGGCAGTTTTTATTCTTTCGGCAGTTAAAGAAGAACAAAGGAGTCAACTTTGATTTATCTAGTTGTTCTATGTTTAAATAAATACATGTTAGCTAATTTACAACACTAATTAATGACGAATTCAAATTAAAAATTGCTAATATTATTCTTACTTTGATTTTGCTATTAATCAATATTTCTTTCAACTAAACAGTACCATTAATTTTTTTAGACATGACACTCATAAAGTGTCCTGTAATTTGATTTTCATATAATGAGATGGCGCACGTGTAATTATGTATTATTAATCACAGCGCTGAACATTAAAGATTACACATTTCATTGACATAGGAAATGGCTATTATGCAATGATATCACAGAAAAAAAGTCTCCTCGAATAATCCACGTAACCTGACAGGAAAGATTCGCAGTAATTCTAAATGATTCCAGAATCAATTAAGCCAAGTTCTTGCAAATTCACCGACCATCATTACAAGCGGAATAAGCCATTACACAGCCTGCACAAAACCAAAAAAAAAAAAAAAAAAAAAATGAACAAAGAGCAGTAAAAAAAAAAAAAAAAAGATAAAATCAGGCTATTAAAAGATCGTTATTGTTACAGCATGGAAAAAAATGGAGCCAATCAGGAGACAAAGGCAAGAAAAGTCACAAATCTTAAAAAAATGTTGTCTTTGCTCAGGTTAAGGAACCTTGAAGCCCTAATGACAATAGGTGTGGTGCGCACCTGAATGATTCACCCGCGCCGGCCTGTGATTGGTGGAAACACAAAAAGAACCAGGTATTAGTTATGTTGTGAATAGACTCATTAACATAATGACATTCCCAAGATGAATGGATTCTTCTTGAGGAGGATCAAATCTGTTTTGTGCGTTTCCGGTCGCGAGCCGAACTTGATTCTTGTTGACCGAAACACAAAAGGATTGCCCTTTTGTGCCATAGAAGCTGGGTTGGTCCATATCTCATGTCTACCTGTCCCCCTCCCCGCCGTCACATTTTAGACAGTTGAAATATATGTATTCCATTTTTTTTTTTTTTTTTTTTTCATGCCCACTGTGTATTGTGTGTGTATCTGTTTTATAAAATTTGTAAAGAATTTGGGTGAGACACTGATTTTTAAAATTCAGTTGATAGGGTAATGAGCGGAAACGGAGTTGAATTTGTAATAATAATAATAATGATGCTGATGATTGTCTGTTTTTTTTTTATGTGGGGATAAAAGAACGTGTTTTCACGCCAAAAAACATCATTCTGTTAGCTAAAAACTTCAAATTATACCTTTTCTTTCAAAAATAGTTCTGCGCAAATAATCAAAACACCCAATTGTTTGCATTTTTTAAAACTACTAATAAAAACAACAGCATATTTTTTTTATTTATTTTTAAAAGTGCATAGGGTATAACTTTGGGTTTCGTAGCCCTTAGTGACAGTATAATAAAAATATAATATTATACATTATGATAAAAAATGTCTAAATGACAAATATATATTATATATAATACATTATGTACATTTCTTCTTTGCTCTAGAAAAGAAATTCAAATGTATAAACTATAGCTGCCAAAATATCCCTAAAAATTCTGACTTTGCAAAAATACTACATTCAAATTTTTTACATTTATTTTGCAAACATATAGTAATAGAAATAACATCAAATCCAAGATTAGCCGGTTATAATTACAAAAAGTTATAACTATATGATTAGAAAAAATCAAATGCTTGAACATTATATTATAAGATTTTAAATCATAGATATGCATAGACCCAATATTCCACAATAGGAAACTTGATTATATAGATGAAAATTTAATAAATATATCTTTATTAAATTTTCATCTATATAAGTCAAGTTTCATATTGAAGAATATTTCATCTTTGCGCAGGCTTGAACTTCCATTTAGTATTTCTTGAATAGAAGATACAATTCAATATTACCTGCCTCAATAAATGTCGTAAAATTTCTAATTTTAATGAAAAAAATATAAATATTAGATAATCAAAATCAAAATTATCAGAAACACACACTACAAGCTATTGATTATTACTTACGGGAATTAGATCAATCTGATTTTATGTAAAAATTCAATAATAAAAACAGTTTGAATCTTAAACATATTTAATATTTATTTAACTGCTTAATACTTTTTAACAGTTTACTACAAAATTATATGCTAAAATTCATTAAAAAAATTTATTAAATTCTGGGTAACACATCATAAAGATTTACGAAAGGTTTAGAGAAAGAAGTTAAACTGCTGTTTACTTTACTGTTTACTATTAGTTCTACTGTTTTTAAATTTCACACACACTAATATGACTTAATATTAATCGCTTTAATAAGTAACATAATGTGTTTTACTTTGTTAAAAAAAAAGTAAGAATGAGGGCAGAAAAAGTTTGAATTTTTACAAATTTTAGAAGGAAGAAATTCAACATATTACGCAATATCATCGATATCAGTCGCAACATATTTTTATTATAATATGCATTTCTACAAATCTATCATTATAATATATGTGGGAAATTTCGCTATATTCCTAATAACTAATTCCTAAAAATTTATTTCATCGTCTTTCATTAATATGCATTAAAAGAACATATCATATTTCCCATAATCAGTATTAGAAACAGAATATTTAAAGTACCATATTTTCTCATAACGCACAATTATACAAATTTTAGGGTAATATAACAAATGTGATCTTGAAAGTTTTTCTATTTATATAAAATCTTACTGTTTAAAATTATCAGAATAGAAAAAAATGTGTTTGATATTAATTCAGCAATGTAAATAAGAATACAACTGTATGAAATGCGTTTTACTAAAGAAATTCCAGTTTTTATTTTATTAGATTTTTATTTATTTTTTATTTTATTATTTATTAAAATGATTTGAATTATTTTATGAATTTTGTCAACGCGTAAAGAATTTTGAAAAAAATATTATTTTTGCCATATACTTCAAAATTAGGGATATATATTACAAATGATTTTTAAAAATAAACTCAGTTTTTATATATATTCAGAATATTCAGATATTCTTATAGAATTTGTTAGATAAATGGATGGATCTAGTTAATTCTCAGAAATTATTTTTAAATGATAGCAAAACAAACATCAGCAAAGTACAATTGGTCATCTAATGCTGTATGAATATAATTATATTTATTTAAAATAAATATATTTTAATTAAATTGGAGAAAATTTTTTTTAAAAATACATATTAGAGAAAAAGTATTTAAAGCTAAAAAAAAAAAAAAGAATTATTTTGATTTTCTGGTAAAAATTGTAGCTTTTTTTTTTCAAAAAGAATTCTGAAAAAATTCCCAAATTAATAAATATTTGAACACTAAAGTAACCGGTGTTTCTATTCTAAACAATAAATTCCGCTTTCTAATAACTAAATAATTTGATTAAAAAGAAATTATTCTCTCTTTTATTGCAAGTTCTTTTATTTTATTTTAAATAAATATGTTACGCTAATCATAAAAATGTGATCTCTTACAGTTAAAATAAATTTTAAGATTTCTCCTACTTTAATTTTTTAAACAAATTTTTGTGTAAATTAATTTCTTAGGTAAGTTAATGTTATTTATATGATTTGTCCTGCAAAATCTTTTTTTTTTTTTTTTCAAAATAGAATGTGACAGCTGGTTATTGCTAATTGTTTGCTAGATTATAAATGTCTAACCTTTTAACTTCTTTTAGTATATTTCAGGCACACACTTTTAGTATATTTCAGGCACGCGTGCGCACACACACAAATAATAATAAAATTAATGTTCTCGACCCGCATTTGTGGGAAAAAAATGCCGTATATTTAAAATACACGAATTTAAGAATAATTGTTAGAAATAACAGAAAAAGTAAATAATGTAGAAGTAGAATGTATAAGTTAGAATATACAATAATCAAGAAACAAATATTATAGTATAATAATCAATAGTTTAATTTGTGCAATTTTTTAAAATTCAATGAGCAAGTTGTCAGGCTGTTTTAATTACTAAAAGTGAAAAAAAATTCTCTAAAAATTAAAATTAAAAAATGAAGTTTAGCATTTTAATGAAGTGCATACTTCATTAATTTTCATATTTTTGTGTTTAACTTAAAAAGATAAATTAAATAAACTCATAAAAATATTAATGTTTTAAAGAAATTTACGAATCTCTGACTACATACGAACAACTTTAGTCCACAAGTTGCTATCTAAAAAGAAATCCTTTGCAATTTGTGTATCAGTTTCCAAAACAAGGTCTCAAACCAAATTTTTTTTTTTTTTTTCTATTTGACCTCATTTTATTCACTATTTTAATATTTGTTTTAGATTGATTTTAAATCTATTTCTATAAAAAAGCTAAAAGGCATTTTTTTTTTTTTAAAAAATGAACAACTATTTTTATAAAAGGGCAGGTTGGAAATAATAATAAAAAAAAATTTTAATACATTTTAATCTAACATATATTTGAAGTTTTTAAAAAGAGGAATATAAATTATTGCCTTATAAGAAGTCTATATTATAAGATATTAAGTTTCTTAATAATTAAAAATATATTTATTTTTTTCGTTTAACAAAGATTTACTTTTAAAATGAGATTCATAAATTTCAAACAAATCTTTATGCTTTAAAAACCACCAGAAAATTATTAACATCATGCAAATTTTTTAAAATAAAAGATATTTAAAATAAATAACAATAAATTAAGAATTTTATTTAGATAGCACTTATGCATTTTTTTTTTGCATTCTACCCATAACAATAAGATAATAAATCATAAAGAAATATAAATATTCGTTACATCCAGTTTGATTAATTGTTTAGCTGCCAAACATTTATTGTAGTCTTTCGGGGGAAAAAATGAAAATAAAATGACAAATTAATGCGACATTTAAACCAAATAAATAATTTACGGCTTTGAAGGCCACGCGTACGTGTTAGCGCTCTATAAAGACACAAACCAAATGTATTCAAAGAGCGTATTTTCAGCAACATTTACTTAGTCGGACACTCGAAGCAATCTGTCTGAATTATAAATAAGTGGAGAGCGCACTTCCCTCTCAAACGAACGGATCAAAAGCAGGAAGAAATAAGATTAGATTACCCGACTGCACGAAATTTGAATTCTTTTTCTAATGTAGGTCACGAAACGATTAATTTGTGGATATCGATGCTCGGGGGAAGGGTTGCAAGAACTTGGCTACCAATGGGCCCTTTGGCACACACCCCCGCCTTTCTATAGGCTAGATTTTCAAGCACTTTAATTCTATATATTAATAAACAGTCTGTCTGATTTGTGGCTCTAGAATAACGCGTGAAATTAGCGCGGGCAGAGTGAAGATTCGAATTCGTTGATAATCTCCGTTGCAGACGCCACTTTTGGAAACGAGGAGACAAGATGGCAATTTGGACACCATCTCTACGAAAAGACCTGTGCTTCGCAGTCTTGTGCACTGCATACATACCAACCCAAAGGTGTTCAACTACCAGCTACGCCCCAACTTTGGAAGCTTGCCGAGAGATGTGAGCAGAGAGACGCCGAACCCATTGTTCAACAAAGTATTTGTCATCACTACCTGAGAAGAGACCTCCTGGATCAAGTCGTCGCGACAAGTTCCAGGGAGGTTTAAATATACCATCCTCCCGAACAACTCTAAAGATACTAAGAGACAAAAGTACGCTAAAGAGCAGTAAAATATCCGCCGAAGTGAGTGTCCCCAGGGGGAAGACGGCAATTTGGACAGCAGGTATAAACGCTCCACATCGTCAGTTAGGCTGCATGACTGGAGTTTTTCCAGGATTTCTTCCATACGATATGTAAATGGGCAGTAAAAGAGCTCCTGGAAAGTTTTTGTCTTTCCTTTAATCATTCGTCAGTGGGCTGTTCGTGGAAAATACTACAGTGAACCCAAGGCTCACTATTTTTGTTTCTAAAGACATTTAAAAGAAATGAAAAACCTTGTCAACTAGTGTTGGGGACTGGTAGATAAATATATGAAGTAACTAGTCTTTTAAATTAGGACATTTCTTGAAGCTTTTAGAGAAGGTATTGATCTTAACTGCCACCAATAATGCCTCTATATAACAACAATAAGGTTTTTATATGTCTCTATTCTATATAAAATAAGTTGCGGTTTTTTTTCATAAGATTTATCTTAGGTTTTTTCATATTTCTTTAGGAAATTTATTTAGTAGAAAAGTTTAGTTGGCGCAGGTGTAAACTGTCTTATATTAGAAAAGCGTAGTTAATTTAGTTGGAAATTCACTTACATTAGAAAACAACGTTTTAATTTTAGGGTTTATAATGTAAAGATATGCCTTTTTGAATCTTCCTAAGAAGAGGTAATCCACATCTGTTCAAAACTTTTTAGGTTAACTTGAAAAACATTCACATAACCATTTGGAGCATTGATATAACTTTTCCTTTTTTTATTATTATATAACACCACATTATAAATATTTTCATTTACTAATAACTTTTAACATTAAATATTAAACATTAAAGAATATTAAAAAATGTAAGTAAACGCTTTAATACCTCCTATAATGAAATGCTTTTTTAAAAATTGCATACTATATAGCACAATTAATTTAATAGAAAGCATTTGAAGTTTTATTAAATTATATTTTAATAAATGTCGCTGTTCATTATTAATGAATTTTGTAATTGAATTTTATAAAATTTGAATGCCCTATTATTATTTTTAGCGAAGAACATATCATATGAAGGATGAAGCATTATCAATTGATTGAGTAGGATCGGAAAAATCTATAAAATTCAAGCGATTTGTAGGCACTAACACCGTAAAATCCATTCTTTTCTTACGTATTCTTTTCGATGTTTCGTATTCTTTATTCTTCTTCCATATATTTCTAGGTGTCGAAAAAAAAATTACTAATACATTTCACTCCTTTTTTTTTTCTAATAAAATAAAATTGATAAAAACGTTTCATCAATTCTGATATTCGATTTCAAATATAATATTTATTAAAAAAAATTATTTTTTATAAATTTTATATCTGTTTCAAAGATAACGCTTTTACGTAACCTTTTCTTATTCCTTAACCATTTCTTATGTAAAAACTAACACATTAAAAACTAAAACCTCCTCCTAATTTCTTCCTGCATAGCTAAGTTCATCATATTTTAATCACATGCAGTAACCAACCCAAGAAAAATGTCATTTGTTTTTAATTAAGAATAAACCTTACTTTTTAATGTTTAAAAGAGTTACGGAAACTCTATGACTCTTTATTCGTTTTCACAGGATTCATCCTTTAAAGTACAGGGAAAAAGTACAGACTTATACTTCACTCGTGGCACCATTTCGATGTTTCGCTTTGGTGGCATTATGGCTGTAGTTTAATGATTTAATTTTTAATCATTATTGTATATTTTCCACTCATTGTTGGGATTGTTTTTAAAATGTACACATTTATTTGTTCAAATCCATATATATGTTTGGTACATGTTTTTTATATAGAAATATAACAACATATTTAGTAAATAATTAGTGTAAAAAACCTTTAAATATTTTACTTCTTCATGTTTCTTTAATTATTTTAATTATTACATAATTTCACTTGGCTTGACTATTGCTAATGTTATTCTTATATTAAGCTTATATTAAGGTTTATTGCTAATTTCACTTCACTTGGCTTGACGTGGCTCCTGCGGTATGACATGTATACGAACAAGAAATTCAATCGTTTAGAAGGGCTGCGGAAACATCATTAGAAATTGAAATTCCTCTTCATTTTCATTAAATTTTCTATCGTTTTTTTTTTCTCTTATAAATTGTATTAAAATTAAAAATTTCTTACTTTTTACAACTGGGCAATATCGGGTTATATCTTCTAATTTTTAACATAGCCATACAATGTCCCATCACGTGTATTTGTCATTTAAAGGTAAGGATTTTATAGTTACTTCAAACAATATATATGGTTTTATCCCCGATTTTAACCGAAATGGTAAAATTACATTGCATAATGTGGAATGCAAAACGGAAATCTGCTAATTTTTAACGTATTTGGATACTGTCAAATCATACTCGTATGTATTGGTCATTTAAAGATAAGCATTTTATAGTTACTTCAGACAATATATATGGTTTATCCCGATTTTAACCGAAATGGTAAAATTACATTTGGAATGCAAAACCAACATCGGGTCTTATCTGCTACTTTTTAACGTATTTGGGCAATGCCAAATCATACTCGTATGTATTGGTCATTTAAAGATAAGCATTTTATAGTTACTTCAAACAATATATATGGTTTTATCCCCGATTTTAACCGAAATGGTAAAACTACATTGCATAATGGGGCATGCACAGCTAGGATCGGATTTAGATGAAAAGAGGCCCTAGGCTATTCCACTTATGAGGCCCTTTCCCCTCTCATTTTTAAGTTTGTAAATTATCATGAGAGATTATTATTCATATGTGTAGAATTTCTCCTTATTTTTGATTCAGTGTTTTGGTGTTCACTGTTTTTAGAATAGTGTCATTTAATTTTGCTAACAATTTGAATGTAGGTCCCTCATGATCTTGAGGCCCTAGGCTGAAGCCTAGTTAGTCTATAGGAAAACCGGCCCTGTGCACAGCCAACATCGGGTCTTATTTACTCATTTTTAGCATATCTGGACAATGTCTCATCATATGTACCAGTCATTTAAAGGTAAGTATTTTAAAGTTACCTCAAACAATATATATGGTTTTTTCTCCGATTTTAACCGAAATTGTAAAATTAAATTGGCATGATGTTGCATGCCAAAGACATCATTTTTGGCGACATTTTTGGTCATCGGGTCTTATCTGCTAATTTTTGACATAAATATATGGACTATGTCTCGTCATTTAAAGCTAAGCATTTTAAAGTTACTTCAAACAATATATATTTTTTATCCCCAATTTTAACCGAAGTAGTAAAATTATATTGGCACGAAGTGGCATGCCAAAGACATCATTTTTGGCGATCACCACGCGCATTTCTGTGCCTAGGAAACGAAAACACCGACGGAATAGTCTACGCGCTCACCTTGGCGGCAACCCCAAAGCGCCACGCGAATCGATCGCCAAATTATTCCCGAGCGCGGCTCACGTACGATCCGCTAATCGGTCTCGCGGAAATCTGCCGCATCCCACCGGGACCGGCGGAAAAGGGAAGGTCATCTCGAACTTATCGCTAGCCCCCACCCCCACCCCCTGCTCTCTAATGAGTCTTCACTCGCCGCCAAATGAGACTAAATGCTACTTATAAAATTTCACCCCAGTGCTCAGGGATGAGCGACGAGACCTGTAATTAGAATTCCCTATTAGACCAAGGACTCCCAGAGATACGATAATACGCACACATTTCTTGAACTTCAAAAACAGTCTTTAACAGTTTTTTACGCGATAAATGCGTCGTAAGTTGTGTAGAAAAAAAAGTTTACAAAAAATTGCACAAAAAAGACAGATTTATGTTGAAAAATTAGGATAGGTTCCATAATTTTCTATAATACCTTGGAATTATTAGAATTTATTTATTATCTGAATTATTATTAATTATTATGAATTAAAAATAAATTAAAGCCCTATAAGAACATCGTAAAAATACAGAAAAATGAAAATGTCATAATAATGTATCCAATTAATTTTATTAAAAATTGGATACATACATGCAAAACAATCGATAATCAGTTTTAAAAATAATTATCTCGCAGATTAATTTACGCATGATGCACAAGGCTCCATTTAAAAAAAAAAAAGAAATTATTTTAAGTAATCGTTAAAAGATTATTAAAAAAATATAACTTATTTAAGACTAATGCTGCGGAAATGCAACATTATATAATTTTTTTTTATATATAATTTCTTCAATTTTCTGTAAAAAGTTTTCTTTTATTGTATGATATTCTTTTATTGTATGATATCGAGAAAATTTCCCTGATTACGAGTAAAAAGTAAATTTAGTCTTACATGAAATTTTTTATAATGATTAGACGTTCTTTTTGGATAATTTTACATATGATTTTTTGGGGGGTTATTTTTATAAATAAATAATACATTAATCGAAAAATTTTATGTAGTAATATTTTTATTCTGTTGTTGCTACTAATCCTCAGTGTCCGCCGCGCGAGACGGACACATGTGTAGTTTACTCGTGGATAGAGGGAAGGGCCATCTTCTATTGCGGATGGAGCACCCCTTGATAGAAGTTAGACTTAGCTCTGTGACGCTGAAGGAGGCAGTGCCTTCCCGGAAGATTTTTAAGGCGAACTACAACTCATTTGGCGGGTTTGCCCTTATGATAAGATATGCTGGAGAAAACCTGGAACAGTTTTCACCGGATAGTTCGACTAGGGAGACAAAATTTGAACATCATAAGCGCCATCGATTCTCCTGATTTTTGTAACAGTGACTACAAGAATGCCTCCAGTAGATTGAACCTCAATCCTAATGATCACTAGCGGCGCACGTTACCACTGAGCCACGAGTAGAGCTATTTTTATTCTGCAAAACTATAAAATGTAGAAAATATCATTTGCCCTTTGCATCGTAAATGAGTTTAAAAATAATCATACATGAGAAAAGTAATTATTTTGGACAGATTGATTGAGTTTTCGCACCTTTGCGAAAATATGTATTTGTTTTTCATTTTCATTTTAATAAGATTCTTAAGTGCAAAAATGAAATTTTATTTACTTCCTTCAAGTGAAAAAGAGTTTTGTTTTTATTGGATAACTGAATATATTTAATATTACTTTTATATAATTCCAGTGGACATTTTCTTATCTTTTATGTATCTAAGCTGTGGCTTAGATATTTTAACATGTTATCTAACATGTTACATAACAGTTTCAGTAACACTAATTTTAAGTGTTAATACAATAATGAAAGATTTAATTATTAAACAGAAATAACAATATTAGATGTAAATTAAGAAGTGTTAATTACGATGGAGTTTCCATCACATATAAGTATATAGGTGAAATGCGCACTGGATGCATTTGCTGTCGTAAAGCAATTGTCAAACAGTATTTCAAATCAAATTAATTTCTACATCTCTTATTTTTATTTAATTGGTGATTTTAACGACTTTCTTTTGATAAGTATCTTCAAATATTAATCACTTCCTTAATACATATTTCGGAATAATGATAATGACATTTTTTCCACATCACTGCAGCATGGCAACAGGATCTTTAAAATTTAAATAAATCTTCCAACAAAAACTGATAATTTGAACAAACTTATAATGTATAATTCTTTTATAGTTTGTATTTTCAATTGTTTTAATAAAATTTTGCTCCAATTATTTCATCAAAAATAATATTGATTAAATGTTCCTCAATTATATAAATTATTTGAAAGAAATAAATGATTAAAAGTCAGTTAAAATAATTCAGGTTTTTTCAGTTTTTTGTTTATTTTAATGTTTAATTCATTATCATTAATATCCATTAAAAATTAAAAATTTTTACATTGAGATACGGAAGCTTTCCTGAGTGATTTTTAAAATTTTTTTACTTATTTCAAATTATTGAAATTTTATTAGTAGAGAAAGTTATATTAAAATATGCGTTAAAATTTAGCAAGATGATTTTTTTGAATAATTTCTACTATTTTTTTTCATACTCTATGCTTATTCATACTTAAGGATTTTAAAATAAACAACAACTTTGAGTGCCGTTTTTAAAAATCAAGTTATATTTTCTGCCTTTTTAAATTTAATATATTCATAAAAGTGTTCCTATTCTGAAATTTTCTGATTGGTAAAATCTTTATTATTTTATCTTATTTTAGTATTATTACATTAAAATTAAATAAAAAAACTTGAAAGTAATAATTCTTCATTAAATTCTGTTCAGTAGTATAAAGTATTTTCATTAAAATCAAACAATATTCATGAAACTTTAACATCTAGTGTCACTGTTAAAAACTATTCGTTGAACTTATTTTTCAATTAAATAAACAACGTGATCTTTTTATTTATTTATTTTTCAAAAGTAAAACATGATATTGTTTCAACAAGTTGGAAACAACGAATTGGCAACAGCATCAATTCGAAAAAAAAAAAAAAAAATGCATTAAAAATTTGCAAAAAAAAAAAAATAAATATTTTTATCTTTATATCTGTTCATAAAATTAATGATCTGGTATCAATAACAGGTAAAAAAAATCTGTAAATGTTAATTCTAATAGACAATTTGAAAGAAATAACAATACACAAAAACTTTGAAATTAAGATTTTAAATCCCATGGAATTAATCTATCATTTTCCTTTTTCATTAATTTATTATGAAATCTATATAATTTGAGAAAAATGATTTTTGATTGACGAAAGCAAAGCATATGTTTCATTAATTTATTTTAAATTTGTTTGTTACATTAATTTCCTTTTCATATTAATTGAATTCTAATGACATTAAGAACATGTAAAAAATTCCCATTTACTTCTCATTGTGTCGAAACATAAAAATTACAAACCATAATTTGCAATAACGTTTTGTAACAACTGTCTGTCTGTCATCCCCAGACAGCCGTGAATGATGTTTTGCCCCCTAACCCCCCACCCCCCAGACTTTACGTCCCACCAACCATTGTTCCCCCTGCAGAAAGCAATTGCTTATAAAGAAGGATGGGGGTACTTAAGAGAATGAAATGTCATCTTTTGTTGCGATCGATCGCCAAAAAGTTCCTCAAATGACGCCAAATGGCGGGGGTTCTTAATACGCGGAATATCAATTTATTATTGCATGATGTCCCTTTTCATCACTGCTTCTCTCTTGTGGTTCGAGTCCCTTGAATATTTGATTCGAAATTTGCGACAGTGCATTTGAATGGTACCTCCTTTATGTGCGTGAGTCTATCTAATGGAACGATTCCTTATTTCGAAAAATAAAAGAAAGTAAAAAGAAGAAGAAGAACGCTTCAGTTATTGGATTGAAAATGATTATTTATGATGTAAGAACCTCTCCGCGAAATGGCTGTTTGTTTTTAGGAACGGTATGATTTCTTGGAGCAATTTCACCAAACAATGATCATTATTCTTGAATTTCCCTGTTCACCACGTGATATCTGGAAAAGGGGATCCTTATAGGGATAATTGAATATTGAAATGGTCTATTATGTTTTTTGTTTTTTTGGAATGAATGGTTTTGTTGATGGATCGATTACCGATTGCATGCAAGATCCCAATGACACAAAGGTAAAGACGTCGCAAAAATGTCTCTAAAAAAAATAAGGGTTCTATTTTTTTTCGCTTCGTTCAAGAATCTTCATGGATTTCGTTGAATAGAATTCAATGTATAATATTTTTAAAAAAATTTCTATAAATGACGATTGTTACTGGTGTAGAATTCTGGAAACTATTTTTACTTATTAACTGTAAAGTGGGCTTGACAAGCGGTAGGCTAAGTGGCTAGCGCTCTGGCTCCTCGTTACCACAGGTTAGGATTCGAGTCCTTACGTTGCCATGGATGTTTGTAGCAGTTCGGAGTCCATTTTAAATCATAGGTCCTGGCATAATATGACTGTAGGGCTGACAATCCTACCTCATAAAAGAAAAATATCTCATGTTTTAGAATCTGCCAGTAGATAGACAGCCATCGGAATGTTGCGCCATTGAAGAAAACCTGTAAAATAATCTTAAGATGCATTCTTTTCTTAAAGAAAATAATAATTAGTGACTTGAAAGGTCTCACTTTTGAAGCTTTCAATGTCGAATGGCCAATTATTAAACTCAAAAGAATCTTAATCAAAAACCATATCACTCGTTAATTCAAATCGTACAAATTTGTAAAACTGCCGAGTTTTAAGTCAGTTTTCCTAATAATATATTTCGATTTAATATGACGTAATGAGACTGGCTCTAGCTTTTATACTGTTTGGTAAGTGAGGACAGTACAGACATGGAAAATAACATTTAAAAAGTCTTCTTTCTTCTTTCTTTCTTTCTTTCTTTCTTCTTCTTTTTAAAAATCTTCTGTCTTCTAAAAGTCATCGTTCTTTTTTCTTCATATTATATATTGTAATATCTGACTCGTAATCCAGTGGTAAAATGCGCTGCTTGTATACATACGGGTTCAGATTCGAATCCTATGGTGGCATCCATAACAGTTATTGTTTTCATAAACAAGGAGATTCAGTGGTAATTGTGATAATGTGTGTTCGATAATAGGGCTATCTCTTGTTTTCTACCATACAATATTTAAATATGAGGCAATTATTAACAAAAGTCCTCTTGGAAGGTTATATACTTTAATCGTCGGCGAGAGGTCTGATGGACAATGGCCCCACTCTGGTCTTCTGGTATCATATGCTTCAGATTCGAATCCTGGCTGTAGCATAGATGTTTGTTGGTAGTTCGGGAATGCACGTTAAACTGTAGGAAACGTCCAAATCAAACTAAAATGGGCAAAAAATTATAACAGAGCTACAAACCAAACGAAACCTTAGTCGTCGGCAAAATGTTTCAAGTATACCCCCCGAGGAAACAGGAGCCAATTAAATGTTCAACAAATTTTAATTAGTAGATTGTAATAGAACCGTATGTATACAAAGAATGTATACAAAAAAAATAAAAACCGAACAAAGGAAAAAAGGATACTTTATACATAACAACTTTTCATATGAACCAAAGAAAATAAAAATGCAAATATTGTTTTTTAAGCTCCATCTGACAAAATAAACTGTAATTTTTAAATTGAAATTAACTCTAAAGACAACTAACAGCATGAATTATTGATTAAAATAAAGCTATATTATTTTTACTTCAGATAAGAGCACATTTGATTCTTCTTATTTCAAGGAAAAAAACGCAAGATTCGCTCGCTGTTCTTTAACTATACACTCCCATAATAAAGTTTTTCATAGTTTGACAGCGTGTTGTTTATCTTCACTATTATTTGATTGAAGAACAATAAGCAATGAAAAGTTTGACAAAAGTCTTATACACACCTAAAGTCTTATTATGATCGTGCGTTAACCCGGAGTTTTTGAATTTTTTGTCAAATGAATTACAATTTCCAATACAAATAAGATGGAATCTAAAATATTTAAAAATGTAGGCGTGCTGTTTATGTTACAAAATTTGAATATATTATTAAGTAGCATTTCAATAGTTTATCAGCAGTTTAATTATTTGTTTTGAATTATTCATTATTATTATTTAGCAGGAAAAAAAGAGCAATACAGATATTTCCTTTATGTGTCAGAGTTAGGGATCGATTAAAAACGATTATATATCAGAGAAGCACTTAACAGAACTCCCCGTAAAACTATTATTTTCTTTTAAATCTATTTTAAAAGAATATAAGGTCCCCTTTTCACTGATAACAATTTTGTTTGATGGTTAAATAGTTCGTGATCTGGCTCTCAATGCCACAGTTACAGATTCGAGTCCTGGTGGTGCCATAGATGTTTGTAGCGGTTCGGAATACACTTTAAACCGTAGGTCCCTGCCTAACATAGCTGTAGAGCATTGGGAATAGGACTGACTACTCTACCCCGTAAAAGGAAACATCTCATGTTTCGAAATCTGCTTGTAGCAGAACGTCCCTGGCCCATCATTGGGATGTTGTACCAATGAAGAAGAAGAAAGAAGGTTAAATACTCCAGATATTAAATGTTTCTTTACTCCTCGTTAAGCCCGCATTACAGAATTAATAATTGCCTCAAAATATAGTCTTACAAATTTTCAACTGCAATTTCTTTTTCTAAATATATACTGATGGATACACTCATGTCCATAAATTAAGGATAATTCAGAATCACACAGAAATTGAACTCTAAACTAAAAATTTCACCTGTAGAATTATCACACACATCTTGAAGAAGAATATGCAAATTACAGGAAACAACCAGATGGCGCGGATAGTACGTCACAATGACGAGAGTGTAAGAGAGGGGTATATAAGGAATGGTGGCAAAGAAGTAAAATTGTTCACAAGCGCTTTAAAAGAATTTCAGTGCAATAACCGCATAGTTATGGCACAAAGGAAGCATTTGGATGATGATTTACGTGGTAGAATTATCGGATGACTGGAATGTGGACGTACCCACCTGGAAGTATCCGAGGAACTTGGAATCGCCCAGAGTGCAATCTCCAGGCTTTGGCAACGATTCCAAGATGATGGTAATGTGAGTAGATGTTACAGCACAGGTCGCCACCGAGTTACAACGCCGAAGAGGACCGGTATTTAGCAGTTACTGACAAAAGAAACAGACGGAGCACAGCTTCAGACCTGTCTCGTCAGCTCTCTTCAGCTACCGGTATGACAGTTTCAAGGCAGATCGTGTACAGACGCTTAGGGCACATTGGTCTATAGGCTCGTAGGCCTGTCAGATGTGTTCCACTTACCGCAACTCACTGTCGCCTGCGATTAACCTGGAGTAGAGAGCATGCATTATGGACACCGCAACAGTGGTCTTGTGTGATTCCGACGAGTCCAGGTTTGGTTTGCAGTCTGATTCTCGCCGGACTTTCATATGGAGAGCGCCAGGTACCCGTTACCACCAAGAGAACACCATTGAACGACACCGTTACGGTGGTGCAGGATGGCTCGTTTTGGGGGAAGAATTATTCTTGCTTCCAGAATTGACCTGCATGTTCAGAGTGTAACGATGACAGGCCACATCTATCGGGATGTCATTCTGGAACAACATGTACGTTTGTTTCGGGGCGCCATGGGTGCTGAATTTCTGTTTATGGATGACAACGCCCGTCCTCATCGTGTAAACATTGTAGACAAATGCCTTCAATTGGAGGATATCCCCCGTATGAATTGGCCAGCATACTCACCGGACTTGAATCCAATAGAGCATGTGTGGGATATGCTTGGCCGACGAATTGCAGCCCGTCAACTCCCTCCCACCTGTCAACCAGAACTTTCGGAGGGCATTGCTTGATGAGTGGTGTAATATTCCCCAAGATCAGATTGATAATTTGATACTCAGCATGCCTAGGCGTTGTAAGGCCTGTATTGCATCGTCCGGGAGACATACTCCATATTAACCATCATACTAACCATGTTATACTGTATTTTTGTAAATAGGTTCTTTTTTGAAATTTGCTCAGGGAGTAAAAATCGTAATTTTATTAATTATGTCAAACATATAGCATCTTTTTTGCTCTTTACCTTTGTTTAATAAATAGACTTTACAAATAAGGCAAATTTGTTTTGCTTCTGTTCTCTTTATTTGATTGAACTTCATTATCCTTAATTTATGGACATGAGTGTATTATATATATATATATATAAATATATATATATACCTTAAATGGATATTCGATACGATTCTTTACGATGGCCGTTTTTCAATATCACTTATAAAAGATCTTATGCCCATCAAAATAGTTTTAATAAATCTTACAATTAAAAAAGGGAGAAAGGAAAATGATACAAAATTTACTCGTTGAAAGCAAGTACTCAGTAATAAATAAGTTCCCATGAGCGCTAAAGAAGCCCGAACATGAACGTTCCATTGCCACAGATGCGATGCGAAACAATTGTGTCACTCTAGAGACGAAATGGGTTGCATCTGTTTAGTTGCATTTAAATAATAACCAATGCGCGAGTCTGCATTGCAAACAATGTTAGTTACTAAAAGGATTCTCTTTAAAAATCGCCCGTGAGAGGGAGGTCGTAGATAATTAAATAGCTGCTACTCATCTGAATAAGGATTTTAAAGAAACTACTTGTGGTTGTATATCCTACTAAAATGAAGACAAAGAAAATTTTTTTAAACATCCATTATTGAGACAAAAATTTCTTTATAGTCAGTTTTACAATTTTTTGAGATCTTGGATAAAGCATCCAGACAAATTTTTTAATCGTTTCCAATTGAGTAAGCATTTTGGTAACCTGCTAAATACAACTTGGACCCCAAATTTGACCATTAAAAATGTTCATCGGAATATTTCTTCATCTTGCAATCCTATCAAGGTGGTTTTTGCAATTCCCGTAATAAGATTCTTATGCACACATGCATCGTTTATTAAGCTTACATTAAGGTAAGAGAGGAAGTTAAATAGTGAGTAATCTATCAAATTATATGTTGCAACAAGTAGTCTATTAAATTCACATGTTGCAGTAAGTGATTTATTCAATAACCACCTACGCAGATGAAAAACGGTTTTACGATTTTATAAATATGTTCGCTCTGTTCCCACAGTTGCTATAGTAAAACATTTTCTCGAAAATAGAACAGGTTAATCCTATTTAATTTTTTCAACTAAATAATAATCAGTACATGATTCTATATTTAATTTTTGTTACTAAACTTTTTCTCCGTAAAAAATCACTAAAATTTTTTATTGTCTAATTATTTCGCTCGTTTTGAATCTACTTGATATTTCTTGAATATTCTAGCGTTTAAATATGCAATTACAAATTCATTAAATCCTTGAATCAAATAGAAACAGCTTCCTTTCCAATTTATATTATATATTTTTATAGTTAACGTGCTGAAAATATGTTGGGTTCTTTTTACTTTCCAATAAAAATAATTTTGCATAATTATAATCATTAAATCAATCAATCAAAACAAATAATTATTTTATTTTTCTATAATTATAAATAATTAAATATCAATTTTTAAAATTATGTGCTTATTTAGTTTGAAAATTGTGCAATTAATTTTCAATAAAACTAATATTCCGATTATAAGTCTTATTTTTATATTTTAATGTTAGTATGTTATGAAATTTATTATTAACATAAAAATACAATGTACAAAAATTCTCCTAAAAATACTTGGTACCATTCCGCACTGTTTTAAAGATTAAGCAATTAGGTTTATGTTTAACTATGTTTATTGCAGTTTTGAAATAAAAAAAAACAATTAAATTTTAATGTTTTCACTTTTAATCGATAGATGGCAGCATCAAGAATTCATGAGGGATCCTCTTAAATGTAAATCTTTTCTCAGGGGAAAAAAATTATTGTACCATCATCATTATTCAACCTCAGTATTTTTCTTTCATTTGTTTCCATTTATTTATAGAATACAAATAGCTTAGATAGTATTGTTGAAATAATCAATATACTTTAAAATATAAACAGTTTCAGAATAACTGAATGAAATATATTTCATATAAATGGCTTTCAGAGGAATATGATTATTTAAATATTTCTTCCCAAAGTCATAACAATTATGGCAGAAATTCATTGCATTACAGATTTATGTATTACAGACATTATTTTAAAAATGTATAACATTATGTGTGTGTTTGAAATTTTTAAATTAATTTGAGAAATTATGAAGGAAAGAGGTAAAGATATGAGTAACAATAATTACATTAAAATACAATAAGTTATATTAAAAAATAGTTCCAATAAAAAATCAGAATAAAAATTTAAAATTTTAAAACTTTATTAGCAGATGATAAAAAAATGTTTAAAATATTTATCTTTCAGAATTTGGCTTCTACTTTTTAACTGCAAATTAAAGTATTCAGAATATTAATCTCCAGAATTTCATATCATTTGCATATAAAAAAATGTATTTATTGAAAGTGACCATAACTAACCAAAAGGTATTTAATTTCTTTCTTTTAAAATAATCATTCACTTAAATGTTCTCCTTTAATGGGAATTATTGCTTTTAAGAAAATTTGTTTTCAAAACATATGTAATATTAATATATATTTTACATATTTTTATGTGTTATTATGTTACCAATTGTAAATAAATTTAGTATCATTATAAACTGTTTAAAAATATTTAAATTCGAATTTCTTGAAATGAAACAAAAATAAATAAATAATACTAATAAATAAAAAAAAAAATCGGTACATAAGAGATTGTTATAAAGGAAACAGAAAATTGAAAATTTTGAACTAAATGGTAAGAGTGAGTATTAGCAATTCTAAAATTCGTGTTTAAAATTTTTATATTTATTAATTAACATTCTGCAATCTGTAAATAAATAAATAATCTGTAATAAGTCTGTTAAAAAAAAGTTCTCCCCCTCATTTTTAAAAAAAAAAAATTTCTCATGATTCATAGATAATTTAGTTTAATGTGATTCAATGGATCTCGCCTCTGGAAATTGTCTCCCCACTTCCTATTTGAGAACTACCTATCTAACGAAGTTCTAAATTAACTAAACATAAAATAATTTCCTAATTCGCTATAGTGGCATAAAACAGCGGAATGAAATTTAAAATGCATTTTGGAAGCCTTACCAAAAGAGTTAACTGCAACCAAATTCGTAATAAAATTACTTGTCGCGAGTTGCTCAGAAAGAGGTTAAACGTGTAACAGATGATCAATCTTATTGTGTTATTTATGTCTTCCTGCATGCAGTAGCATATTAAAGACGCCCAATCATTTTTAATTCCTCGTGTTTCACAAAGCTAAGAATAATTTGACTGCGAGCGTTAAAAAATCGGCATATTTCTTGGGCATTCTTCATCTCACCCACGCCGTGGCTTTTGTTAATTGTTGAGGATGCATTGTTGGTGTGCGCCGCACAATAAGGTTAAGAATGCAATTATGTAGGTGCAAAAACTGAATTGCGGACGGGGCATCCATTCTCGTGCGCATCACGGCAGCCTGATACAATTACTTTGATTGCAAAAGGCTCTCACAACTCTTAGGGGATAGGTGTACAAATTAAAAATACTAAAAGACAATATCAAATTTTCAGTGAAGAGGAGCTCGTAAATTCATTGAAAACTTAATGATATTAAAAAAATATTTCATGCAAATATGGCACAAAAAAGTTCAGCATAATTAATTATCCTATCAAGATAATATAATATGCTTTTGCAATTTTTTTTTCCAATACCTGCCACTTGACCTAAACTGCCCCTATGCTGGGATTTTCACCATTAGAACTGCAGATATGTGTTGTTGTTTCAGATTTCAGATAAGACTGGCTATTAGACCAAATCCATGCGCCCATAAACTTCTAAAAATTCCAAGAATAGAAACGGTTCAAAAAAAATACCTAGGTCCAAGGTAAAATCAAGACTTTGAAATATGAGCAGGCGTTACTTGGACAATCCTACATTTGGTGCAGGGCCCAAAAATCTTCTGTCCTTGTTCACAGGTATAACTGACCCGCTGTCAAAAGATTATCACCCAATTTAATTATTATTACTTATTATTATATTATCAGCAAATTTGTTGGCTTATATGGCACCCAAAACGCAGGGCACCACCAGGCCGATCTCTGGGGTATTAGTCATGTGTTGGAGGGTCATTTCAGAGATCCTTAATTGTTTTCCCAAACTCAGAGAATATCTCACTATAAGCACAAAGTGTGTCAAACTGGGAAAACTCTGAAAGAGCATCATTTTCTAGAGAATCCGTATTCTTTTGGCACTAATGCCGGCATGTAAAGGAATCCATGTGACCATCCTTTGTAAACCTCAGAATTAACTGAAAGTTCCGTGTATTACGATTTTAATTTACTTTATAAAATGATATGATGATTGTGCAGATACTTTAATTGTGTGGAATACGGAGTCTTATATATCATAAATGAATTCATGATACTATAAGCTTAAATTTATTAAAAAATTTTGTTCAAATTTAATGATTAATAACTTGGCAATCAAATTTGGTATGTAATTTTCACAATCTAAAAAAAATATTTTTTAATATTTTAAATTATTTTCATACAATTTTAAATTTTTAAAACTTATGTTTTCAAAATTGGAGAAAAGTTCAGTATGAAAAATTTAGTGTTTTTAGATTGAAAATAATTACCAATATTTTGTGATTCTAAAATAGCATTCGGATTCAATTTGCAATGCGCATTAATTGTACAGTTTTATACATAGTTTGCATTACATATAATATATAAACTTTTAAGTGATGTATCATAACTAAAAACGATAATTGCAAAAATGCAAGAATAAAATTAAAAAAAAATATGATCCCTATATTTTTATAACAAATGTAGAAATGAATATTTTAATTTAAAAAATATAAAATAAAATATATTTTATTATTTTAGTAATATTCATGTTTTAATGATAAATCTATAAATTTTCAATAAATTGAAATCTATTTACAAGCCACTTAGATACTAGAGATACCATAGACTATTTATACATTTCTAGAAATTATTTGAAAAAAAAAAAAAAAAAATTCATAGAAGCTTCCCAGTAGATTTTTCATTTGGATGATGTCGCGCCCAACTATTGCTTAAATTAATGGGAGCTAAAGACCAATTGAATTTTCTTTAATTACAGATTATTTTCATAGACTTTCACTTAGTCACTAAAAATACGGAAAAAAAAATTTTTTTTTTTTTTTATATGAATTTGCCCAACTGTGAAATATGAATAAAAATTAAGCTTATAAGGGGCTTAGGTTTTTACCCCATTCCATATCAAACTGGAAAAACAAGCCTACTAATCTTTTAAATATAATGATGTTTACAATTTTCTTTGTATTCCAAATAAACGAATCAATCAAAAATCAATGGGTAAAATAGAAAACATTTTATAAAAGTTTTTCAATTGAATTCAGCCATTATTTTATTAAACATTGACTAGTTCAGGTCATTAGAAACTATTATCACAGAAACTTTAGAAGATTCTGCATTCCACAGGAAGAATTATCGTTCCTATATTATCTAAAATTACGCACCCATTAATAGCACGTGATAGAAGAGACGGAAATGGCAAATGAATCAACAGTCGCTGTACTCTGTCGCCTACTCAAACCAAAATTTCGAAACGTTCCATGCTTCAGAAGTCACTTGTGGATTAAGAGATGCCTGGACGACAATGCCAAATGGAGAATGAGTAAGAGTAGCGCAATACCGGTAAATGAAGTAATACCAAATGCAGTACCGGAAGATCACTACATTATTAATTTGATCCCTTGGATCAAATTGTAAGCAAAGGAACGGCTGGTTGGTCTTTCTGCTGCATAACTGCTAACTGCACAGAAATTGGACCAGATGGATCGATGAAAATAGATGTAAATAGTCGCGAAAGACCCTTTCAACCCTAGTTGTACAATATAACGCTTGGATCCACACATCGAAGGGAAACGGCGGTTGCCCCATAGTAAACTAATCTCGACATTCTGTTTAATATGCAGGAATTTTGGACGCTCAAGATTAAAAAATACTGGTGAAACAGGAGAACAGTTTCATAATTGTTGGCTGAAAGCGGCTTACACACAAAAGCTGCCCTTTGCGATGACTGCCATTGACGCCAACCCACCGACTTGAAAGATTGTGATTGTGTCGGAAACCATCCATGAACAACTGAATGGCACAATGTAGTGTTCAACGGACGGGTCTCGGTTGAATTTGTTTGTTAGTAATTGTCGGATAAAAGTCTGGAGACGTAGAGGATATAGAGTCAATACGATCACTTTGTTGAACTTCATACTTCTCATCAAGTGACATAATGGTTAAGAGTGCTATCAGATATGATTGTATGTCACTTTTGGAATGCATAAGAAGCACACTGATGGTAGAACAATATGATGAGGAGCTTCAGTTGATTGTATTACTTTATATTTAGCGGCTGCAAAATGATATTTTTCAGCAGGAAGACACGAGAACGCACACGATTTTTATCAGCAAACAAGCCTTGCAGTATGTCAAGTTTCCTTCTTGACCTATAATATCTCCTGTTGTCACCAAAAATCGAATACATCTGGGACATGATTGGCCATCCTTTGTCCCAGCCTCAATCGAAGGACGAACTATGGAAGATGATTGAGAGCATATGGGTTTCCATCACTTAGGACACTATCCGCAGACTAATTGTATCTGTTCCTAGGTAGGAGGACTGCCTGATTCACTATGAGGGATGGTACTTCATCCTACTGATTACCCTGAATTTTTCATTGCTGTATATGTTTGTTAATAACATCACTTATTTACATGTGCCTTATGTATGTGTATAAATTTTCATCACATCCTATCCACTCCTTTATGGGGGTATATTTACTCTTTTATATAAGATTTGAAGTATTTATCTAACTTTCTGTGCACGTTATGTTATAAAGTCATCTCATTTTCTTTATTTTGAGATCTTAAGAACATCAGTGTAATTCATTTTGTTAGCCACAAATCATTGTAGAAGTATCCCTCCTACTCCTATTCCCTTTCAACAGTAAACTAATTTCGAAAAAATAATTTACCACACTCACGTATTCTACCCCCAGAATTGAAATACTAAAATACAATCAGTGTTAGATATTTCTCTTTTTGACCGGATCTTAATGGCAAATTTCAGGTACTGCTATTATACTAACTTCAAGCTGATGAGATTAACTTTTTAAATATAGTTCTTCTTTTTTTTTTTTTTTTTAAAGAATGATTAAATAATCTCTAAAATTGCTCGTATATTTCATTTTTGACTTTTCATGATTAAATTGGAAACCCACTTCTAAGAGATTATGTGTTTAATAATAAAGAAAAATAATTACTTTAAAAAAAAAGAATTTTCTTGTAATTAGCATATTTAATTAATTAGTAGATTGAAGAACATTCTAATTAAATAATAGTTAATTATGATAGCTTATTGTAGCAAAACATTTACACCAAAATTAAATATTTCAACAGAATCAGAATGATTTTAATCTAAAAAAATCACGAAACAATGTACTACTTAGATTTCATAGTGCACAAATATAATGTGAGTGGTAAATATTTCATATAATTAAAATGCACACAAAAAATTATAAAGAAATTCCATCAAATTTCTATTATGGACATTCGTTACTAAGATAAGTGTAAGCTACATTTAAAATACTTATAAGAGAAAAAATTGTGAAGTTATCATTTAATGTTTTTTGTTTCGTAATTTCGTTGAGACGTTTCGTGTTTTAAAATTTAGTCCAACAAATCTTTTGGCTTATATATGTTACAAATGGCATCGATATTTCTTTAAAGACGAGATTTTTTTTTATAAAATTACTTTTCCTCATGCAAATGCAGTTGGTGATTTGTTTATTCTTTAAGATGGCTAGGCCCCACAGAGCTCGGTTGGTGAGAATTATTTTCGTAAGGAGATTGTTGTGCATGTGGATTTGTCAACAATTTATCTGAATTCGAACTCGATTAAGGATATTGGAATGTTCTTGGATTTGGTTTGGTTTGGTTTGGTTTGTCGCTCTACGGTCATCTTGCGCACACTTTTAGGCTAAATAGACCGGGACCTACAGTTTAATGTGGTTTCCGGACCACCAACAAACATCCATGCCAACGCCAGGATTCGAGGAATGTTCTTGGGAGATACAGTGATACCCTTAACACACCTCCTGCAACCTTGATTATCTCTTGAAACTGTCCATCTACTTTAACAGATATCATTTTGTGTATGGATCGCTGTTGTCCTACATAGATGTTAGAGGGGATTACAATTTCTACTGAAACTCATTTCACACTGAACTCAGATGCTATGTTTTCTATTTTACCAGATTTCTATATAAAAATTAGATTATTGTTTTCTTTTTCAGCATAATTTGTGATGCACTATTTTATTAATCGCTTTGTCAAATTTCCTTTTTTATTCGAAGAAAAAAATTCACAATCACAATTTTTCTGGATTATTTTCCATAATTTGTGGGTTTGGTGCATCTTAGCAGTACAAAAAATAAATGTTGTGTGTAATGCAAAAATTTTTACCTGCCATAGGAACACAGCCAAAGCAATTAAACGAAAAGATTTTTATACATTTACCTGCCACTCCTGTACTGATGAGGTGTTTGCGGTGTCAAGTCGATTTAATTTGCATGAAAAGTTTTGCACTTTTATAAGTCACTTTAAATAATGTACAATTTATTTTGATGTATTTAAAAATTCTTTTAAATCAATAAATCAACATTTACGTGTTATTATAGTAATAATATAAGCATATAGGAGACCAAAATTGTTTTATAAGAATTATTTTATTTAATTTTCGAAATAAAAATAAAATAATTAAACAATATCCCACTTCTCTCAATTATGCCCTTTCGTAAGTTACACCAGGAGTAATTTCCCACGCTGCTACTTTGTAATTTAGAATGAAACACTTCGAAACAACATTCATGTCAAGATCCCTTGAGAAATTTTATCTCTAGATTTCTAGTGGTTTCTAGATAATGCAAATTCCACCAGTTCCTTTCAGAGCCAATTAGAGATTTTCGATGCTCATACTAATTCTGCTCATCCTCGGTGACGAAAATTTTTGATTCGATTCTACTGCCAGCCTTCGATCTATAAACCCCTGTGTTTAAAAACTTATGTACTAAGCTCCTTCAGGTCTAATAGTGGCCTGATAGCCGATTGGCCAGCGTTTAGGCCCTTGGATACCACAGGCTTCAGATCGTAACTCAGCCGTGGAATGGATGTTTTTGAGTGGTTCAGAATCTACGTCAAACTGTAGATTCCGATCTAATTAGCCCGAAGTGTTCACAAAATGGCTGTAGAGCATTAAACCAAATCAGGCATCATAATTAAAATATTAGGATCAAAACCAATCAGAGATTTTCTTCTACAAATTGATTTCTCTCATCCTCTATGTTCATACGAAAACTTCTGATTGGACTCTATTGCCAGCCTTCAATCTAAACCTTGTGTTCAGAAACTTATATGCTAAACTTCTTCAGATCAAATAATTTAAATATTAGGACCAAATTAGAGATTTTCAATCAGCAAATTGATTTGTGATCACAATTGGTGTCCGTACGAGAACTTCTGATTGAACTCAATTGCTTGAACACGATCTTTTACTGACAGAATTATCAATAAAAAACACTATTGTAATCAAATAACTATTGCAATATAGAATATATTTATTAGTAAAGAATTAGAAAATAATTTCAGAACAAACAATTACCACAGAACCAGAAATAGAAAATATTTTAGATTGTTTTATGCCTGATAGGTATTGATTAACAGTCCAAACAAATTTCTAAGACAGTCATATCTATTTAGTAAATTGTGCTGTTTATCTGTTAAAATACTTTTATGACTACCTTCCCTTCTATGAAATGGACACGACGGCAACAAACCAAGCCCCAACAGGAATTTTGAGCAAAGTTGGGACATACAGGAAGTCATTTGTTCCACTAATATACCGAAAATTACAGCTTTTTCCAACAAAACAAGAAGCATTTTGGAAAGCATCTTGCTCTGCTTGCTTCTGTGGCGGTATATTGAAAAACCACGAATGGTATCACAAGATTCTCCCCAAAAAAGAACGCCCACTCACTTTTTTTCCAACCCATTGGAGCCAAGAGGTCAAACCAGTGATGAGCGAAGACCCGATGAAAAGGATGAAAATTGGAAAAGATGACCTCTTGGTACCCTACTAATTTCCTGGGCGAATGATTATTTCACCTGCTTTCTTTCTGTTTTTATATATTTTATTCTTTTTCTTTTTATACGAACTTCTTTCTGATATCAAAAAGGACGGCGGCTTCTTTTTTTTTTTTTCTCACCCTGCATTGTGCCGGGGTTAATTCGTGGCAGCGAATCTGGTTTCACTTTTGCAACAATATTTTTGGTCGGTATTGTGTGGTTTTTTTTGGATATACCACAGAATCAAAGATGGTGTTTCAGGGTTATAGAAATATGATGGATGAAAATTATGAGTTTGGTAAAGTAGAGTGAATTAGTAAGGTTCTTGGAAACAAAGGATAGAAAGGTGAAATTGTTAGATTTGTATGAGTTTCAGACATTAATTTGGTGTTTCCCATAAGTAAATAGTTTGTAAGCATGTGTTTGTTCCTTAGTTGTATAGAGAATAATTAAATACGATAGAAAAGTTTTTTTTAATATACTGTTACAGTTTATGCTGATCATGGCCTAATTTTTATGTTGAAAAAAAAAGGTTTTCCCGCATTTAGAATTAAAATAATATAAGGGAAACAAAATAAGTCATAGTTCTCAAAATCAAGAAATAAATAACGTATAATTGAAGTGCATGTAAAAACTGATTCTAATTATTTTGAAGCATATTATTACCTCTCGATTCTAATTTTGTTAGAATAAATACAAAAACAGGTATTGAATGTTGAAAAATAGAATTCGTTTTAAATAAATTTTTTTTTTGTTTCTTAGCATAATAAAAATGATTGGCTTCAAAATTCCTTTTGTACATATACTACTGTGTCCAAAAAGTAAGACCAGTTTTCAATTTAAATTTCCCGGGAATGTGGTATTTCAAATTTTTTTTTTTTTTTAAAAAATACCAAAAAAAGTTTTTGATAAAAATACTTCAAAATTATTAATAATTATTTAGCAAAACAGAAATTTTTTTCTTTTTTTTTTTACAAAAATATAAGAAAAAGGAGGTTTCGATGTTGAAATGTCACCGAGGACAAAGTCGTCATCTTCAACTTAGGAAAAAATTACAATCCGTCCGTGTGAACATTTTACGTCAAAATATTCATTAGTGCTTGAGTTACGCTTGGTTTTGCAACATTCTATAACTTTCCGCAAACAAAATTTAACGCAAGTTCTGGCTCAATTCATTCAGACATTTCAAAAATCGCTGGTATCAGGTTTAGCATCTTACAAAACGAAGAATAACTCAAGCACTGATAAATATTTTGACGTAAAATATCACACAGATGTCAAGGGCAGTACCAACAACCTAAAAAGAAAAAAAAAAAAAAAAAAAAATGAAATACCATCTGCCCGAGAAATTTAAATTGAAATCTTACTTTTGGACACAATAGTATATTAATTAAAAATTACGTTATTTTTTTAAAATCCTTATGTAATTTTAAAGCAACTGCAGATTCCTAGGTTTATTAAAAAATGCAGGAACAAAATTTTATTAAAAAAACTATTACTAAACAAGTTTGAAACTGGAAATATTGATAAAAATACTTCAAAATTATTAATAATTATTTAGCAAAAACAGAAATTTTTTTTCTTTTTTTCTTTACAAAAATATAAGAAAAAGGAGGTTTCGATGTTGAAATGTCACCGAGGACAAAGTCGTCATCTTCAACTTAGGAAGAAAAAAAAAAAAAAATTACAATCCGTCCGTGGTGAGTCACTTCAAAACCTCTCCCACTGATGAAATGTATTAAAAACAAATCTACAAAAAGCAAAAAAAAAGAACTACAAGAAAAAAAGAAAAGAAAACTCACCACCGCACTTGCATACTTCTCTCCTGTGGGTGGTTTGAAAACGTTGCCAAACATAAAAAAAAGTACAAATATGCAACAAAAATTCAGATTCAGAGACGATCCACAACTTCTTGGAGGGGGAAAAAAAAGAAGAGGTGAAAAAGAAAAAAAGAAAAAGTGATAGAGAGAGAAAAAGAAAGGAGAATTGAACATGGCGTGTCGCAGCCCACCCCGAGACACTACAATGCGTTGGGGGTAATGTCGGGCCCGTGCGGTAATCGTGCAATAGAAATGACAACATCGTAAATGATAATATCTTTTGCAAAGCGGGAAACCTACGCCCAACAGGTGGTACATCCCTTGTCAATATTAACTCAACTTGCTTGCAGGTGCGACTGGTCCAATGTGTCGCATCGAGATTTTTTTTCTGTTCTTTTTATACTTTTTGTACTTTTTTGTTTGCGGTGCTCGAAATGGGTTAGACTGAATTGCAGACATGTAATGACACCACAGGAGATCCATTTTTGTGTGGTGTGCATAGTTGTTCCATTTTAAAGAGAGATAGAGAGAGAAGAAAAGTTGTTGAATGTACTAATGGTCTATAATCATTACATTGAAACCCGCTTTAAAGTAACTTGGCATTGTATGCGCTATTGTCTTGTGACCTTAATGAAAAAGCAAATTAAAGTTAACATTTTTTTTTTTTTTTTTTTTGCTCTGAAAATCGCTTGATATATAAAATAATTTTTTGAAAGAATGTTAATTTAATTTAATTGCTATATTGTATTCACTAATTACGATATTAAAAATGCACTATCAATCAAATTTCGCTGAATTGAGACTATATTAATCGGTTTAAAATGTGCTAAAATATTTTATAAAAATAAATAATATGTGAAGATTATAACATTCATTTCAATGTCTCAAAAAAAAAAAAAAAAAAAAATAAACAAATGTATAAACTCATTAAAAAAAAAAATTTATGTGCTATGGCTCTTTTAATAATTTGTCTTGCTAAGTGCATTCTCTAAGTAAAAGAATCACAGCTTTAAATTAAATGATGTGTCACTTTTTTATTCTCTATTGATGAAAAGATTTTAAAAGCTTTTTCTTTCTTTTTTTTTTTTTTTTTTTATGCAATTCAGATTCCTTGCAAGTTAGTTTCAAAAATTCTTATAAGGATATCTGATTGATTAAGAAAGAAATAATTAGAAATCAAACTATACTCATGAGACAAAAAACCACACAAGTAAATAATTCCTACCTTTTATTGATAGTAAATTGAATTCTAAATATCAAATTAACAAATAGATAATGTTTATAGTCTAAATCAAGAATTAAGTTCAACAGCCATTCCATTAAATAGGCATTTAATTGATTCATTAATAGATTGTTAAAATGAATAGCAGTAATAGGGCCGAGTACTAGCGCCTGAGTACTATGTGTCTGATGGCCGAGTGACTACCACTCGGTGCCGCAGGTTTTGGCTTTTCGAGTCCCGACGGGGCTATGGATATTTGTAGTGTTTAGGTATCCTAACCGTAGGTCCAGGTCTAATATGACTGCAGAACGCAGGACTGACAACAATATCACTTAAAATGAAAACAACAACTGTCTCAAAATCTGCTTATTGTCAGATTTTGAGACCTCCTGTCTCAAAAATCTGACAATAAGCAGATTTCTTTTGAGTTGTGGAGGACATGGCCTTCGCCCACCAAGCCGCTGTTGCGCCAATGAAGAAGTATTATATATAAGGCTCACCTTTCAGCTTGTCACTGGTGAGGACTGAGGTTTGTGGCAAAAGGGCTCACCAGCGGCGCACGTTGCCATTGTGCCACGAGTTAGACAAACAAAAACATACATTATATAATAAACTAAAACTAAACACAAAATCTGATTATATATGAAAACTATCAATCGCATTTAATCTCTCAACAGATTATTTTTTTAAATAAAACTTAATTTTTTGAATGTTTTTAAACTAAAATTGAAAATATGCATTGTTAAAAATATGGTTAGTAAATTTTTATCTTGTTTATTTATAGATTGTTTATTATCGAAATTCAAGTATAAATTTAGCTATTCGGATTAGAATCAGAACCATAATCATCCACCAAATCGTCAAAGATATCACCTTACGATTCACAGCTGCTATTTTCATTAAGAAAGTCTTCACTTTGGCTCATTTTAGAAAACATGATTTTGGAAAGAAAATACAAGTGGCACTAAGCAGTGAATATAACTCAGTTCTTAGACAATCTTTTTGGGTACTAAGGGACATCGAGAAAATGTTTAAAACAACATGGAATCGTAATAGAATGACTATTCCCAGATATATCAATGAGTGAATTTGTGTTTGGTTTAGAATTAAACAAGGTAGCCGAAAATACTCGTTTTAGTCCAGAATTAAAAATAATGTTTGGAGAAGTTACATACAAAAAACTCCGAAAAAAATACTTATATGAGATGCATAGTTTGCTACTTTGGTAAAATAAATATTGTTTTAGAAATATTATTTTATTTTAAATTTATTTTTAGCAGGATCTACAATTTCTCTCATTTTAAAAGGAAACATTAAATATGCTCAGATAAGTAACACATAAATATTTAAAAGTATCACGTGAAATGTTCAGCGTCATGAAAAAAAAAAATTGATAAACAGTAAGTAAATTAATAAAAATAAGTAAAGAATTACACTAAGTGATCATTTTATCAAGGTCGTTTTCATGTTATTCTTATGGAGAAAAACTTGATTTCACTCTCAAAAATTGACAGGTTTCTGTTTTTAGTATTATTATAAGTAGAAGTTCCTGCAACCAGTAAAGTCTCCATTGACTGGAAATTTTGCATTTTGTTTTATAATTAAAAATATTTTACTTTTCATCCTCACTTAATAACTACTTTGAAACCAAATATTAGATCCTAGATAAAAACATCTATTTTATTGAGATTTTGCATTGTCTTCCATGCTTAAAAACTATTACTTTCAGTACTTCTTTATTATAGTGATTTTTAAATGTAAAATTTACTACAAACTTTAAAAATTTAAAATATAAAAGATATGATGTATGTGATATCCGGACTTAACTAATAAATATAATGAAAGCTGACTTTTAACGATGAACATTTCTTTATTACAAAAATTAAAAGAAACACATTTTTCCAAGTGCGTCATAATCATTCATTACTACCACTTCCAAAAAAAAAAAAAAAAATGTACATGCCAGTGGTTTTATGACTTAATAAGTAGGCAATAATTCATTTTTTTGACTCGGCTAATCCTTTATTTGCCCATTAAAGCTTAACCTAGATGTAAATTAGTCTAAATTAAAGGGTGGTGGCTGGCATCTGTAGGTATTTACCTGACAAAAGATTCTATTAAACAATTGAAGAGGAAGGGGGGATGTAAAAAGAAGAATAACAAGACATAGAAATAGAATACGGCAAAATATATATATTAATCACAAAGGCTCGACACATTCCCGTATTCTGCACTAGGGGGCGCTGACAGCAAGAGACAACAGTCGGAATGCAAGAAGAGCGCGAAATTTTATTTTGTATTTCATTCAGTATGTCTAGCTGTCTTCCTCCATTTATATCTTCCCCCATCTCCACGTGGCTCGTGCCTAGAACCTTTGTTTAGTCAAAAAAAAAAACCTTAATTGCTAAAGGAAATGGGTTGTCTACTAGGTATGGGGTGTTGTCCTAAAACTTCTGTATGAATCTTTTCGTTTCCTTTTTTTCTTTCATTTTTTTTCCCCTTCAGAAAACTTCATCGGTAATGCGTAGGCTTCGAGTCCCCATATTTTTAACAATTTTATTTCTTTTTTTCTTCATCCTTAGTGGTTATGTTTTCTTTCTTTCTTTCTTTTTTAACTTTATTTTGTGTTTCTTTATTTGGTTGATTACAATCCTCGGTGGCGGGGTACTGTGGTGTTCTTACAAACATAAGCTACAATAATGAAAGAATAAATAAGACCTGAGCATGAAAGCTCATAACAATACGCCTACTTATTCTCTCTTACTGGAGGGGCTGGTGGAGTTGAGCTGTTCCATTGAGGCAGCACAGGAAATGGCAGAGAGCGACACCTACCGTCTTCTATTTCAGACGCACGTGCGGGGTCACCAGGGATCAGCGTCATTACGCTCTTTAGAATCATCAGTTTTTATCGCGTCAGTTTGGAATCGCAGTGAATGGGATTGTAGACAATGAGTGTTTCCATCCTAGGAAGCAGATTTTAATTTTTTTTCGCCTGTTTTATACTGTATATTTCCGAATATAAGCCGATCTATATATAAGTTGAGACCTGTAAATCTTTTAAAGGAAAAATGCAAAGTTAAAAACCTATATATAAGCAGAAATGAAAAGAAAAAAAAATCCAGTAAAGTTAATTAATTACAGTATTCTATTATTATTTCTGGTGTAAGTTTTGGTACTTTTTTGTTAGCAGGCGCAAATTTCGCCAACATCAAATTTATCGTTTCGGCGATAACGCAAGAAAAAAAAAGTACTTACATACAATTTCGATTGTAAAACAATCATTTTTAATAAAACTGATACTCTTTTTTATAAACTTCAGAATTATAAACTAAAGAAATAAAAGGTATTTTATTTAGCGATATTTCGTGATTTTTCACCTTCAGCTGACTAACAGAAAAGTAGCTACGTAGTAGCTATAAACATAATATAATTCGTTGATCCATCCTATTTTTAGATATTAGAAGCGATATTTCCCTCAATCAAGTTAACTCGACTATGACACTATGTTTTGTGTACAAACATGAGTTAGTTTCACTGTTTGTTTCAATGGAAAACAATCTAGTCATAACAAAAACGGTATTATTAAGTGGAAGAGACAAAAAAAAATTTTTCTCTTAAAAATAGTTTATTCCTTTTTTAAGATATTTTTTTTCAAACAAAGTGTTTCTGTATCTAGGAGATGAGGGGGTGGAGATTGTTGTGAAGTACAAGATCAATTTGTTTTCTGTAGATAAAAAATTAATCATAAATAAATGACAACATTAAAAAATTAATGTTTCATAACTTTTTCTTCAGTTATCATAAAAATTAAAATTACTAATAATAAGTATATAATTATTTTTTATTCCCGATTGTACAAAAAACGTAAAAATGCGTATTCCTTTCACAATGACATAACTATGAAAATATGACCTTTAATATTTTATAATTGATTTGATTATTATACTGTCAAAAATCTAAGTAAAATATTTGTATAGTTATTAAAATAACGCCTTTTGTTAATATACCATATTTTATATATACATTCTAAAAACGAGTATTGTATAGAGGATTCACGATATTTAAAAATTTAACTATTTTTGTATGAAGAAGTTTTATAGTTAGTTATTATTAATGTTACGATTTAATACAAAAAAAAATTTTTCCCGCCTAATATTGCAAATACTTTTATAGATAAATAAAAATAATAAGAGGTTCATGTGTTGCTAATATGAAACAAATGGAATAAA
Organism: Caerostris extrusa; assembly: GCA_021605095.1. NCBI lineage: Eukaryota > Metazoa > Arthropoda > Arachnida > Araneae > Araneidae > Caerostris > Caerostris extrusa. The sequence continues at coordinate 15,059 of BPLR01004445.1, read as the reverse complement.
ACATCAAAATTATTATGAAATATATGGATGAGAAAGAATTAAGAAATGCGACAGTATTATTAAAAAGGTAAGAGAGCGCAAAAGTTTTAAAAAAAAAAATAAAAATAAATAAAAATAAAAAAAATGGAGGGCAACGGGCGTACCGGTTACGGAGTTCCAAGGTGGCTTTAAGAGCCACAATACCTCCACATCTTAATTTAGTTAAAACATTTGCACAAAAATGGGGTTGCTTAAAATTTATGAGTAATAATGAAAAAGAAAATCAAGGGGTTAAAGTTAAGAAAACATCTCCTGCTTGCAAACAATTAAAGCAGGGGATCGAAAAAAAGCTAAGCTATCGGTACAATTAGGGTCATGATGACTTCAGGAAGTTAACGAAGTTTATGGACAATAGGGGGACTCGATTATAAGAATTACTTCCGTGAGGAACGACCGTTGAAAGTCGTCATTCGTGGCCTACCTGTCAGCACTAACATCCAAAGCATCACCAGTGAACTCGCCGAGGAGGGTTTTGATATCAGCAAAATCTCCAGGCTGTCAAAATACCGAACCAAGGAACCGATGCCCCTTTTTTACGCACAAGTAAAAAAGTCACCAGCAGCTGACGGTATTTACAATGTCACCGAGATTCTAGGCGCACAGGTGTGCGTAGAGGCATACCGTGGACGCCCCGGCCCCAGCCAATGCTGGAATTGCCAGGGGTATTTCCACTCTTCGGAGGTGTGTCGCCTACACCCACCAGGTGTGTACGATGTGCCGGCACTCACAAGGCAGAGCACTGCACCCGACCCCGGACCAAGCAGCCACCTGCGTGAACTGTGGAGGGGACCACGCCGCTAATTGGCGAGGCTGCCCCAGATGCCCGGGCTCTAAAAACAAGAGCAAAAGAAAAAAATGGAGAAACACATAGTTTAATGATTTGGCAATAGGTGATTCTTTCAAATAAATATTTGCTTTCTAATGATACTTCACTGTTTATAATACTAAATAAAAAGAATCCGGAGATGGAAAAAGAAAGGCAAATTAATTGCAATTAAAAATACATTATAAAATAGTAAAAATAATAACAACTTGATGGTGTAGTGTTAACCACAATATCGATATATATATATATATAGTATATTTTTTACACACGCACATATATTAATCATGCTTGACAGTGAAAATACTAATAAGTAAAAGTCAGTTAGCTATTAAGGTTATGTTTAAATAAATAAAAAATATTTTCTAGCCTAATATTGAAAAGATTTTTATAAATAAATAAAAAAAAAACAAGAAGTTTATGTGTTGCTAATATAAAATAAATGTAATAAAACATTAAAGTTGCTATGAAATGTACTGATGAGAAAGAATTAAGAAATATGATATTATTAAAAGGTAAGAGAGCTCAAAAATAAAAAATTATGAGAAACACTTAAATTTAACATAATTGGTCCTTCCTAATGAATATTTTGAGTAACATTTCCTTCACTGTTACAAAAGTAAATAAAAAGAATCCGAAGATGGAAAGACATAGACAGATTAATTAGAATTAGAACTATTTTATAAAATAGTGAAGATAATAACGACTTGATGATGTAGCGGTAACCACAAGATTGAGGTATACAGTAGATTTTTCACATCCAGCCACCCATTAATCATGTTTGACAGTGAAAATACTAGTAAGTAAAAAATTCAAACCACAAAAAAAATTTAAAATGCGTTTTAAAAAATATATTTTCAATTGCCCGACAACTTGATTAATATGTATTAAGAGATATGTAACAGATTCTGCGTTAGCCATGAAGGACCGCCATACTACACCCAATTTTTGAATGAAACACCTCCATTGAGTTTACTTAACTAAATTACATGAGTATTAAATGTTTATGTGTTGCACAAAAAAAGCGGAAATTTTTAAATCACGTGTTCTCAATACAGTTGGATTCCTTAGAGCTCTACTTGTAGCTCAGTGGTAACGTGCTCCCTGGTGAACATTAGGGCTGAGGTTTAATCCGCTGGCGGCATTGTTGTAGACATTGTTTAAAAAACGAGGAGACTCGATGGCGTTGTTCAGCCTCTTACTTCGTTAATCAGATTACATGCTATAAATTTTGCCGCGTTTCATCCCATGCAATATGCAAATGCCGGTTAGTTCCCCCTAAAATCCCTTCAAGGTCGGAACTGCTCTCCTTCAGTGACTCGGAGCCAAGTCAGACTTCTACCTACGGGTATTCCATCACACCAGAAGCTGTCCCCTTTCCCTCTATGCATGAGTAGACTACTCACGGGATGCCCATCCCACACTGCCGGACACTGAGGATTAATCACAATAGATTCTTTATAACAAATCAATTGATTTTGGTACACATATTACGATTTTCAAGCATATAACTATTATATTATAATTCAATGCAATGCCTAAAAGTTTTATAAAGTATTTAAACTTATTTTCATACGCATTACAGCATGATTTGCAGTAATGAACATAATTTGTACGTACTCAGACGATCTATAAATTTAAAATTTGGCCTCTTATTTTTAATGTACCTTTTTTTTCTTCTATTCAAATTAAAATTCGATTTAAATTTGTTCATTTATTGTTGCAAATTTTTAATCAACCAACTAATTATCAATCAGGTTGATACAACGTTAAAGTGTTTAAACCATTAAATATATCTAACTCAGAAAATATGAATATGACAATTTTAAATTTTAAATATAATTTATTTATTTATTTAGGTAATTTGTTTTGCATGTTGCACGCAGAAATTAAAAATTAATGATATGTTCCTTATATACAACACATAAAATTGTCAAGCATTATAATGAAAATATATACCCCTTTTAAAAATAAAAAATTATAAAGACGATATTATGTATGCAAACTAACTCTTTATTAACTCAAAATAAGAAGTATCACAAAACCAATTCTAACATTCGAGGAGTGAAATCTAAATACGGAAATGTTTTGTTTAAAATTGTAATATCTTGTCCAAATTGGACGGAATGCTTTAAATCGCTCTGGCATCATTGAATTCTTTTCTTGTTTTGAAAAACCTTGTCAGGATTCTGTAGCTGTCGTATCTAAGCCTGATATTGGAGCTTAAGCGATTTCAAGTTTCGACTCTTGTATTCTTAATGTAGGGTTTCATTGCTTTTTTGTTATAATCTAATGAAACAGCTTTTATCATTATATTATTCTCTTCTTTTTTCAATTCCTTTCTTAATTATCATGTTTCTGCTATTCTATTTTTTTTTTTTTTTAAATATTAGAATTACTATATAATATATTTAGTCATACAATCATGTGTTTTAAGGGGCTTGTATTACAAATTCAAGCACACAATTACGCTTGTTATAGTACATAGTATTACCATATTTTTACACCATCTTAATATTATAAAGATTAAGGTTTCTATCTTTTTTAATATGAAAAAAAAAATTGTAAAGTGAAGAAGATAAAAAAAAAAAAAAAATTATTCTTATATATATATAAAAAAAAAAAAGGAGCTATTCTTAACAATCACATCTTATCAGAACATTGTACATTTTTCTGGTAAATATAATAACTGTAAATAAAAATGACATTTATGAATTTTTTTCTACTTTTTATTAAAAATTTGGAAGCTGTTAACATAAAAGAAATTAAAAAATATGTTCTTAAATTAAGAAAATGTTTTTTTTTATTTTGATATCGCTTAATATAAGCGGCACTAATAACTTGACTTTTAACTATTATCAAAACTAATTAAGGTACTTGCGTATTAACGATACCTTGGCGGCAGTTGCGCCAATAAAGCGCACACGCGCCAACCACAGCTACAGATTTGGCGCCACTCTACACTTAAAATTTTTGTTCCAAATAATAAAATATATATGAAACTCTTCATTTAAAAATCAAAAACGCTTTCAAAATATTTTTATTCCAAATAATAAAGATTGGCGACACTTAAAAACCGTCAAGTCTGTTGCCAAGGTACCGTTAATACGTAAGTATAATTAATATATGTAATAATAAAAAATTTAAAAATTATATGATTAATTAAAAAAGCGTACATTTTCTTTAATTTTAGTAAACTTAATCGATATTATTTATTACATATATTTAAAATAAAAAAATAATTCATTTCAATTCATTAAATAAGAAATGTAAAAATTGATATATAAAATTATCAGTAATTTCTAAACAGAATACAAATCTTCATCGCATTTAGTTTTCTAAAATTTTCTCGTCCATCCGCATTCTGACAATTCTAAAAAGTTTACTATTTCGTGGCGCCATCTACTAGGAATTTCTTGCAATAAACAGGATAAAAATCTTATTATAATTATGACAGTTTTAGAGAAGGCAAGAAGGATGTATGAATTAAAAATATATTATATTATAATAAAAACCTGATATTATAACAAATTTAAAAAGGTTAATAAAATTTATTTTTGAATTTTTCTATGTTTATCTTTAATAATGATGCACTCTCACCCTGCGTTTTCTGGGATGACAACATTTATGAACCATGGAAAAAGTTAACATTGATTTAAAGATGAATGTTAACATAATATAATTTTTAAATTAAATACTTTGTGCATAAACCATTTCAGGCACTAAAAATAAATAAGTTTGCTTATGCTAAAAAAAAAAAAAAAAAAAAAAAAAAAACTTTGGAAATTGCCAGAAAATAATATGGCATGTTCTAAAAACTGGTAACGTCATTGGTAGAACACTAATTACGTCTAAACACGCTTCGGGAATAGGTATACAATGTTTCTACAACATTTTAGATAATGTCATTTTGAGGTAAAATTAGGCAAATCACTCCTCTTGATACATGATGATTTGTAGTAATGACAAAGAAAGCATTTTGCAATAATAGTTTGTAATACAGTTGATCAACTGTTGTTTTAATAAACACATTTCTGAAATATGTATATTCCAGTTTATAGCCGGGGAATGGATTTGAGATCCAATCCACCTGTTTATGAGAAACCATCCCTGGTTTTTATACTAATTTCGTATAACAAGCGTGATACAGCATTTTTAAGAACTATTATGTCCCATCCATGTTATATAAATGCCGAAATACTTATAAAATTCTTGACGCTTAATGCTTGTGAGAATAAATGCTTACGAAAATGAATAGAAATGCAAATAAATATGCTTACGAAATGATTAAATGATATGAAAATTACTCCTTTTTTTATTAAAAAGAGGAAAAAAAACGTGTTACACAGGAACTTAAATGTAACCTTGTTAACTTCTTTTATTAATCTTATACAAAAAAAATGTCAGAGATATTGATATTATCTTAAAATACTTGCATCGCTGAAAAAAAAAAAAAAATACTTTTTTCTAATTAACAAAATGCAATTTCAAAATAAAGCGAGTTCAAATATATCACACGAATCTAAAAGTAATAGAATCTACAAATAATGCATTATATAGAACCATTAAATGACAACCCCCTAAAATAGCAATCATTTATAATTTCTTTGAAAGAGAAATCAAGTGCAACATCCAATACATAATAATTACATCTGCATGTAACAAATGCCTCTTGTCAGGCATCGAAATTCTGAACCATATTCCTGTGTTTATAACATGGTGCACAACCAATCTCAAATCTGATTCACGCACGAGCAATACAGTTTTCAGATCAACTGCAGTATCAAATGACAAGGTTGGCAAATGCGGACGAACTCACGCGAATTCTCGTGGGACGCGCGAATCAAAACCAGCAATAAAATGAAAAGCATGATACGCATACTTATTAGGTGAGAAGTGGAACCAGTGTCACGCTAGGCAGGCATTATTTACCACTTGTTTTCTGCAATAAGAAAATAAAAATTAATATTGGCTCGAGATCCAATCCACCGTAAAAAGTCTCGTAAATTCTCTGTAAGAATTGGATATGATCCCACGCAAATCCCCAGAGGATCAAAAAAGTCATTGGTACATCGCGCAGATTGGACAAAGAAATGTATCTTGGATTTTATGGCAGTTCATATTGGCAACCACGCATGTCTTTTGTTACTCTTAAGTGTGGTTGTTCGGAGTACTTTTAATTTTCTTCATTTTTTTTTTAAAATAACAATGCGTGACATTTTTTTCTCACTATTTCACGAGCTTTTAAGTCAGTATTTACATCACATAAAATATACTTTTTTAATTGACTTGCGAGCTCAGGTTGCAAAGGTTTAATTTAATGAGTTCTTCAAGGTTTTAGATTTTTTTAGACAACCACAGAAAAGTGACATGTTTCTGTGAATATACATTCACTTGTATGCCATATGAATTATTCAATATATATGTTGGGACTGACAAAAAAAAAAAAAAAAAGAGAAGACATTAATCAGACTTTTTTGTGAGTGCCAAAGGATTTTGTATAAAATTAACTTTTGTTAAAGCAATTTACATAACGAAAATTATGTTGTCAGAAAAATAAACACAAATTTGCAATTATTTACTAAAATTTTTAAAACATTTTTTTTTAATAATTTAAAAAATTTATTTTGTTCTTAATTAAAAGCATATGCAATTTTTAAAATTGTTCTTATAGTTTTAAATAATTTTAATTTTAAAAGTTGAGCCAATAGAGATTATAAAACAACTATAACATTAAACTACAGCGAATAACTAATAGAAAAAAAGCAAAAAGAAGAAATTTTAACTTTTTATTGTGATTATATTTTCTTTATTTTAATATCTTAATAAACTTCTTAGTGGCGCTTTGGTTCTACAAAAGCGGCACTTATAACACGAATCCCTTGACTTAAATTTAAAATTCGTCTTATACTTTGCTTAGTATATCGAATAAAGTGCATAAAATCTTCTTGAAATTTATTATTTCAAATAATCATTTTATAATGTAAAGAAAACCCAAATCTGTACAATGTTATTTTGGAAATCTTTTCTATAGAAATGTATAAAAATAATATGCTAATCTGAGAATATACAGAATAAAAAAAAAAAAAAAATTTTTTATCTACAAACTATATTTTTATTTATTTGGAAGAAATTGAAGCTTCAATTATGTGAATAAAATGCATTGCTACGTTATAAAAAATTTTCAATTGTTAAATTTAAAATCAGACAATGATCTGATAAAATTATTTAACGTTATGATATATTAAATATATAAAAATTATTTAATATATCATTATATTTATATATATAAAATTATTTAATGTTATGATTTTTGTATCATCCACACGAGTATCACAAATAATGTTTTTTAATTAAATTACTGAGTTTAAAAACATTAATTGAATACAAAAACATAATTTATTATGAGTGGATGATACAATAATCATAACAATGATACGTTATTGTACAATACAGGTAAATCGATTTTTCTCATTTAGAATGATGCTTAAAAAGAACAGGTTTTTTTTTTTTGTAAAAAATTAAACTACAAAATCTTGAAGATGGTTGCATTAATTAATGAAATAAGAAAACAAAGTTGTACTGAAAATTATGAAAAAAAAATTAACCAGTTTTTACAATCTTTTACGTAGTGTTATTTTCCGTGCATTGGTATTAATAAATTTAATTTTAATCTAAATTATTTTTGTTTAACTTTTTAAAATTTTAATTTTAATCAGTATTGTTAAATCAACCAAAAATTAGTTATTTATTCATTTGATATTATCAATCATCATTGAATATTCAATATTGAAGGATGGGAAAAAAAAAGAAGCTCTGCATAATGGACCAAAAGAAAATTTAAAAAAAAAAAAAGGTTATTTTTATTAACATTTTTATATCGTTGATTGTGAAATTAATTACTTTCAATTATATTTTTTAAATATTTTAAAACTGTTTATTTTATCAATATTTTAATAACATGCCAAGGTATAAGTATTATTTATAAGAAATAAATGAAATTGTCTAACATTATGATTTTTAAAAAATATAGAAAATACAATAAAAAATAGATTATAAAAATAATCAAATAGATAAATATTTTGCAATATCTCTATTTATATTTCTTAAAGTTTGCGTCCGTCTATGCATGGCCTCAATTTACATGCATATTTCCCCAAAATTGGCAGGAATACTTTTAATACAAATATGGAAAAAAAATTTGAAAAAGCATGAATAATCAATAAAAAAATAAATAAATATCCAATTTGGGATAAATTGGGTTTTATTACAATTTGAAGTTTTTTTGCAGTTGGCAAAATTTTCAAGGTTGACTTTGTTTTTTACGCTGTTGTATTAGCAGCTTTCTACGGATGTTCGAAATATGATAGCCATAGGGGAACCTAGCTTATTCCAGCATGACATTGGGAAAAAGACTTCGCTGAACTTTGGTTGAACATTGGTTTTTATTGTTAAATTTTTAATGCCGCCTAAGAAAAGAAAACACTTTAGTCAGACAAGAATAGACTCTAAAAGAAGAACAGCACGTAGATTTATAGAAATGTGAAGTTATCAGAAAATTGGAATGAATCTAATAGGTTGAAAATGCCCTGTAATAAAGCCAAAAAAAGTGAAGATATTGCCTTGAATAGACATGAAGCAGCGCTATGACGAGTTATTTATACTAATAAATATTTATTTCACAAATAAAGTTTACAATGAATAAAAAACTACAGCTATTCAGTTAAATTCAGTAAAAACTGAACTTTGTCCTTTTATAGGAAGAAGTTATCAAGTCAGTATTGTCATACTCATCTGGACAATGGCAATAGTCATTGAAGCCATTAAACTGACTTCCGAGCTTTACCTAACTTGTAATATGAATAAGAAACAGTTTTACGTGAGAACAGTTTCCAAGAAATTATTGTATCCAATATATATTTTTAAATAGGAATTGAGGACTTAAAGGAATTGAGGACTTATATATATATATATATATATAATTTTAAAAATTTCATCAAATTATTAGATTTTCATTTATCATATAAAAATATATATATATATATATATATATATATATATATATATATATATATATATGGCGCGTTTATATAAAATTAACTGGCATAGGGTTCAGACTTGGCTTATAAATAAATAACAAATCTTAGTATTTATATCATGGTTTTATAATAAATAACATTTTTAACTTTCTATATCTATATATATATATCACAAAATTTTTCCTTTATTTATTAGATGGGATTTAAGTTAAAAAAATTCCATTGCTTAACCTAGTAAAATCAAATTTTATTTATTTATTAATACGTACCATTCATTTAGTTTTCTTCTAGCAGTTATATATGCAAGGAAACTAAAATATCTTAAATCGCATGCTAACGAACACTTTATTTCAACAGAGAAATGAAATTAGCGTGGTTAAACTAAATTTCCTTACATGCTATCCATATCAATTCAGCATTGGTTAAAGAACAGATTTTTAAAAATTGTCTTACTACATATAAATAGACTATTTGCCATTTAAATATTTTGAATTCTGATCTTATAGACTGAACTATTCAGAAAGAACAATTTAAAAGTAATTTAAAAACTAAATAAATTATTATCAATTAAAAAGTGGGTTGGAAATGCTATTTCATTGTTATATGTCTTTGACCCAGTAAAATGTTTATAAAATTTCAATAAAAATATTAAATTTAAAAATTTTAAGGATTCAAAATATGAAAATTTTTGTAGATTTAAAATATGAAAAATTTTATGCAGATTTAAAAACATGAAAATTTTATGCGGATTTAAAAATATTAATATTAAGAGATTTAAAAATAAGGAAATAATAAAATGAGTGAAATTAAATTAGAGAAATAAAATTAATTCTTTTTTTTTGCATTTAGAGAATAAATAACGCGTAAGTTTTTTATTGGATATATTTACCACATTTTTAAGATTACAAACACGATTACAGAAAAATAAAGCAGAAAATTAAAAAAAAAAAAAAAATACTAAATAAAATATTTAACTATTTAAGCATTTGAAATTGTTATTTCAGAAGTAATAAGCATAATTTATCAAATACTTGAACCAAATAATGTCATTATCAAGAATAAAGAAAATATTCTAATACCTCTGTAATCGAAACATTTTTATTAAACAAAATATACAAATCTGTTAAAAAGAATGTTATTTATTCTTTAAAATAAAATTATTTTCTTATTTCACAAAAACAATTTTAAGCTATTTTAATCAATCTTAATTTAACATTTGATTGATGCTTATTATTCATAACCTTTGAACTACCTACTTTAGTGTTCCCTAAAAAAATTAAAAGCTATTTTAATCCTTTAATTAAATTCTTCTGCAAAATTAAATTGTACTTTTTAATAATTCTATAATAAAATAAAATAAACCCTCAAGCTGAATTTGATGAAAGAGAATTTACATTACTGCCCGTTCAAATTACTACACCACGAAAGTGGAGTCCAAATGAAAGATAAAGCATGCTGGGATATGCAAAAATTAGCAATTCAACGCGTGGTGAAAAATGGTAAAACGGATAGGAGTAAAGCCACCTACAGTCTGTATAAAAGAGAAGATTCTAAATAATGCACTACTGCGCCCCAAAAGTAAGTCCAATTATTTTTTTCAAAAAAAATATTGGACTCTTTATTTATTTATTCTTCTCTCTTATTAAAAACTCTTTATTTATTCTTCCAAATTTATTTTATCGCCTTCAAAGTAATCCCCTCCGGACACAATGCACTTATGCCAAGGTTTTTTTCTAATCCACAATGCATGCTAAAAGTCATCGGCAGGGACGGCTTTCAAAGGTTGAATCTCTTCAATCGACTAAAACGATGTCCCCGCAGTGGTCTTATGAGTTTAGTAAATAGCCAGAAGTCACATGGCGTGAATAAGGTGGTTGTGGAACGATATGGGTTGGGCGAAAATGTTACGAAGAATCAATTCAATGTGAGCTGACACTTTCAGTGTTTTCGGCACCAGATCGAGATTTGACGCGTTTGAGGAAAGAAATGTTTATAAAAGCATTTCTTTCCTATATAGGAATGCTCACCGAATGCCTTCTGCAACGTTCTATACGTTTCCGCAAACAAAATTGAATGCAAGTTCTTTGCTCAATGAATTCAGACATTTCAAAAATCTCCGGAATCAGTTTTATCGTCTCACAAAGCCAAGCGTAACTCAAACACTAATGAATGTTGTGTACCCTTGAATGTCAGGAGATTATGAACTGCTGCACTACTGCTATTATTACTGTACTCGGTTACTTTTACTTTACTTTATCCTACACGTCACTTTACCCAGAGCTATGTAGCCCTTCATCAGTTAAAAAGATGAGAATCAGAAAAATCAATTAAAAATACAAAGAGATAAAATACAGAAAAAATGCTATGGCACCTAACATAACCAGAGCTATGGAATAAACAAAAAACATACGTGAAATGAGAAGTATACAATACAGAAGAAATAATTAATAGTGATAAACCTGCGGGGAAAAAGTCTGGCATGGGATACATGATATTATGACTGCATTCATACTAAGAAAAATGAAATATTATATACTTAGATGGGAATAGAATGGGTGCAGAGTGTTCAATTTTTATTTCAGGGCTAATAGTTTCTTGGGATTATTAAATGTTCATTTTCTTTTTTAAAAAATTCATTAATTTGGCAATTTTCCATCTAGTCATTTTTTTCTGTGCCAATGAATATAAAAAGGCTTTAGAAGAGATTTGTAAAGACACCTATTGATGGAAAATGGAGTAAAATTGAATAACTTCTACTTTCACTGTTAGAAAGGGAATTTTTCCCGCTAGAATAAAAACAGAACGTAGTTGGCGTTCGAAATGGAATAAAGATGTGATTGTGAAAATTGATTATCGTCTTTTTATTTGCCGTCTGGATTTTAATGACACTACGCAACCTTTACAAAGCCGCCACATACTTGGTGACCCGTGAATTGTTTGCAAACCGTGAATTATTTACAAAATGACTGAAACTACTGAATCGGCGAAAAAGATGAAGCAGCGCGGGTAAGTGTCAAAATACCTCCTTTTTGGCAGAAAAACCAGAAATATGGTTCTTTCAAGTTGAAGCACAGTTTTCAATTTGTGGAATAACAGCCGAGGATACAAAATTCAACTACTTAGTTTCGCAATTAGAACCGAAATTTGTTGAAAGTTTGTGGGACATTATAAGTGATGATAATACAACAAAATACACCGCTGCAAAAGAACTTTTGCTGAATACTTTTAAAGAAAGCGAAAATAAGCGTCTTCAAAGACTACTTACAGGACTTGATTTGGGAGATCTTAAACCCAGTCAATTTTTACAAAAAGGAGAAACCTGGCTACTGATGGAATTACTGGCAAAGTGCTAACAACATTATTTCTACAAAATGCCTGATTCCGTGCGGAATATTTTACTAGTTAGTGATGAAGAAATTGAGAAACTCTCATTAATGGAGTGGAATAGTTCTCCAGTTTCTTTACAGGAACAGAAATCATCTTCTGAGAGATTATATCTGCAATTGGTCACTAACGCTCGATAGATAAGCATGTTGTTTATATGATTCTACCATACTCAACTATAGCTTTACCTATAGCTAAGTCACGCATTTACAGCACGGATAGTAAGAGGCTCATCTTAATGTTACAACAGACACAACCACTCATACAAAGCTCATTTCAAAGACGAACAAAAGCAAATGTAGCATCCTCGTCGTTGTCTGTTTAAAAACCCCTCTGAGCTGCTTACGTCATCATGATTGGTGTATATACGTATCATGTATGACTCAATAACTTGTGTGACCATGCATCTACGTGCGGAGAGAGTATGGAAGAACTAGTGCTAACTGACATTTGTAATTATCAGAGCTGTCCAACATATTCAACGAGGTGAAAGTGGTGATATACGTCCCGGTTGTCAGCCACCGTTACGTCTATGACGTGCTAAAACTTGGGGCTGTTCCCATTTCGAAATTCTTTGTAAGACAAAGCAACTTCCGGTGATTTCCGATCTTCCTTGATAGATTATTCGATTACTGTCTTGGCCAACTTGCTGTCTAGATCTATAACCAATCGGATATTAATTTCCGAGAGATTGGCAAGAAGTCAATCCCTAACAAATACCATTGATGAATCCTGACATACAGTTAAAAGTATATGGAATGTTGTTACCTATAATGTCATCGAAACGACTCTTTCACCATCCTGTTTAAAGCTGCTGTAGTTGTCAGAGGTGACTGTTCTGGGAACTGATTTCTATATGTTTTGCACAACCTGCTTTAACCATCTCTTCCTCTCATCATAGTATAAGCATGTAATTAACAAGACTTTGTTGATTATTTTCCCCTCCCTGGTGTAGCCATTTTGATGGTCGGCATTATAAAAAAATCCATATTAGCATAAAATTTATATGAATTATATTTCTGCTCTTGGTACCTTAAACTTCAAAATAAATAAAGTTTATAAACAATCTACAACATTGCAGTATAATAATATATTTGCTTTCAGAAATATTAACTTTTCTGAACTACTTAATGACGACTTCTTAATTTACTCAAAATTTTCAAATAGCAAATAATTGAAATAAAAGTAATGAAATGCACTACCTCTAAAAGTCTACCTAGGTGCCTATAAAATTAATGTACTACCTGTTATTCAAGTTATAATGAAGAAAATTAATCAATACTTTGTACGAGGAAAAGTTTTAATTTATGCAAACACACATGAAAATAATACTTAATATATATTGCTTGTGCTTTGATACAATACAAATAAAAATAAAGTGTAACAGATCAAATATAGTGCGATAAAAGGACTATTTTTGTCGCTTTACCAATAAAACTGCTGTCTTGCTTGAAACAAAATATAAAATTAATAATACTTCACAGCTTTCAAAAAGCCTTAAACCTTGAGTTACTTAAATCTTACACAGTAATTACAACTCTATACAAAAGGTAAGTTTTTTTTATTAACTAATGCTTATATGTAAAAAAGTGTATGAGAAAATTTGCATCTTAGTTAAACAAGCAAATTAAATACAGTCTTTCGAAATCTAATTCAAAAGAATTAATTTCATGAACCACCTATTTTTTACAAAAATGCGCTGACATTTTCAAGAAAAAATGGATTTGCTTTTACAAAAGAATTCTAATTTATCTCTTTCGTGAATATTCATTGAATATTTCATGGCAATTGAAAAGTGGATTTTCCGGTACACCAGTTTATAACCTTTATCAAACTACTTTATTAATCTTATAATTTAATAAAAACCAAAAAAGGATTAAATAGAATGCTTAAATATTATATATTTTATTTTTGCTCGCTAAGTCTGAGTGTCTCTTTTCGAACGTTCTTGAATTATTCAATATGTAAGTTGAACGAGGACATGTCTTTCAAACTCTTAAATATTTAAATAGTTTTAAATCAAGTTTATTTTATTTTAAAATATAGTAATTGAAATAACTTATTGAATCGAAATTTTTAAAGCAACGTACTCTGAAAAAATTTTATTATAATATGTTGATAACATTGATTTTAATATTTGGATTATATTATTTAACTAAATGATATTCACAGAAAAGTATATACCTAAATTAATACATTTTGCTAAATTGCCAAGATTTAATTTTTTTCAAATAATTACAATATTTAATTTTATATTAATATTATTTATATATCTATTTATATATTTAATTTCATATTAATATTTAATTATATATTTAATTTTATGTGAATGATATATGTTGAATATTGAAGAATTATATTGTGATTATTACATACCGAGTAAGAATATGATAGTGTTTGATCGAATTTAATGAATACGAAGCATTGTAATAGCAAAAATGTTAATTTCCTTCTCAGTTTACAAGAAATATTAAATAAAAAAAAAAGGTTTTAAAAATTTGAAAAGTTTACAATACTATTCTTATAGATAAAAAAATTGCACGATTGCGGAATTATTTAATATGAAAACTAGTATATAATGTATGATGTTTTTTACAAAATTAAAATTTAGACATTGCATGTAAATGTGAGTAGTATTTAATGTATGATGATTTTTACTAGATTATGCCGATTTATTCAAAATTCATACATCATAAAAAATATCTTAGATAAAGAGAAGAAAGAATAATTACTTATCTTAATACAAAAATTAAAACTATTATGCTCAAACAAAT